>JAYMTH010003833.1:0-10437 GCA_036897465.1 Pelargonium australe | reverse complement strand
TACACCGTCTATTAGACGGGTTGGTGTTGGACGGGCTAATAACAGTGCAGGTGCGGGTGGAATTAGCAGGTTGGCGGTGCGGATTAATAAAATGAACACCCCTAGGTGCAGCCAGACAATGATATGATATTTTTGGTACGAAAAAAAATAAAATTGTAACGGAAAATATTCAAAATAGTCTCGGACTATCTGTTTAATTACAAATTAGTCTCACCATGCTTGACCTTTGGAGCTGGGCTGCTTCTGATCAGCTGCCATTGTCGAAGGTACTCTCTTTCTCTCTAATCAATCTCTGTGGAGATAGAAACAAAGGGAAAGGAAAAAAACAGGGATTTTTCTGGAACCCTAATGGCAGAGGAGAGCAGGTAGCTAAAGGGGATGATGAGAAATAAAAATTGTATTTTTATATATATAAAAATCAAAAGAAAGTGAGTGAATAAAAAGAAGAAGGGACAAAGAAAGTTAGAACGAGAATCGAAAAAGGGCCTCCATTTTTATGAAAAGAGAGGTTTGAATCAGATGAATGATGTGAACCCTACCTACTACTGAATTTTGAATTTCTGATTTCTTTAAAACTGGAAAAGATGTGCACAAAGATTAGGATCAATATTCAATGGCTTTTTCTTGCAACAGTTATTTTTCCCTTTCTTATTACAGAGAACAGAAAGAAGCACCATTATGGATCCTTGCTGGTTGCAGTAATATCTGATTTCATGGACTAGAAATGGTAAGTATTTTGAATCAAGACATCTATTGTAGGCATGGTTGATGGTACATGCTGGAGATGAATTAGATGGTCAATACATTTGTGAAATATTAATTAGTTGGTTTTAGATGTATTGTGAAAGGAGTGAACAAAACCGATTTTTTTTTTTTTTTTAGATTTTTTTTTTTTGAAATAAATTTTGGGTGTCAATTGGTGACCTGAATCTCATCGATCTCCATGTTGGGACTAAATGCGTGATTCACATCAAGAAGATGAATCCATATTACATGGAAGCTCCATATTGTCGTGAATTTAGTGCTTCACAAAACTTAGGAATATAGTTTTATCAAGAACGATGATGTTTAAATTGTTTAATGGTGCGGATTAAAGTTTTTTTGCATGTGTGATGTGGTGTATCGATTAAGCAATAAAGACGGTAAAGTTGCGATTTTTCTGGGTACATCTTGATCTTGTTAGTTAAAAAAAAAAAAAAAAACGAGTGTGAGCGAGTTAGAGAATTTCATGAAAGAGGTGGTGAGTGGAAAATTTAGAAAAGTGTGCAGTGAAAACTGAACAATTGTGTATCTCAATAAAACTGATGTTCAAATAAACAAAAAGTTAGTATAATGAAACTGTCAGATTGAATGAGCGTTCACTACACATTTCCAATAAATAACATATATAAGTATACAAATTTTAAGTCTGCATTCCTGTGGAACCAACATATACTTTGAAGAATTATTAGTGTAAAAAAACCATGCATCGGTTTTCCATTGAAAATTAGGTATGAAAGTATTATAACCAAACCTAAAGAAGGCTACCAATTACCATCCTATCATTAATGACAGCATAGCTACCCTCCTGCAATTCAATTTCATGCATTTATGTCCATAATTATGAGAGAGCTGCTTTTCTTGAAACAACTCATCTTCAATTGTTTTCAAATTGTTGTGTGTCCTGAATTTTCCTCTCATAGCCAAAGCCCATTTTCCAAAATTTGAAATTTCAAACAAATAAACATACCCAATAGGAATAGGAAGGTAACAACATTTTACCCCTACCATAGAAGGAACAATGGTTGTTGTTTCACCATTGATTGTTGAAAAGTAATGAAATTGTTGAAATTGTTAATTATTGAAATCAACACTACAAATTGATTGCCAACTATTGAAATTGATAATGCCATACTTAAAGAAAGTAATGTATGTGTTTGTTGTGCATAACATTAGCACCCACCAAAAGGAAGAAAACAAAATTAAAAGCTAAAGGAATAGAGTGGTGGTGATGATGTCATTGAGGGTGGGAATGGAAGACAAACAACAACAACAACAACAAAAGCCTCATAATTTGTACCATGTTCCTGAATGAATTGAAAGATACATAAATCATTGAAGTTTTATTAGTGCTAATCATGAGGGCAATTTGCATAAAACAGATGTTGTAAGGAGTTGAGTGTGACAGCTGAAAGAAAAGGTAATGTCAAATCTAGAAAGTAACATAAAATGAAAATTAATTACGATTGTCACTGTGTTAAATCTTAGTAGATAAAAATAGAATGAAATTGATTTTAACACTTAGTCGTTTCTAAAATTTCAGTTTTTGCCGCAAATTTCATCACTCTTGTTAATTTCTCTATATGTAAGTAAATCAATATCGTGAATATTCAATTGTGGGATAAACTTTTAGATTCATGGATCAAAAGTGAGTTAATGTTTCCACCGGTCAACCCTCATAACTTAGACAATGGTGCTAGTTCAGTTGTCTGGAAGCACAATGAATTGTGGTTAGCATGTTCTTTGAGGAAAACAAAAATGTCATGACTCTTTTAAGTGAGATTTGGGTTGTTTGTGACGATATTCATTTTTGCCTTGAATTGAGCGTTAATAAAACTATTAGAGACATGAATTCTTCTATTGGTTTATGTTTTGACTAATGATTCCAAGTTACCTCATCTGTGTGGACGCCTTCGCCTATTTGTAGAGCTAAAAAAGATTATGTGGGTTGCTGTTTAGACCAACTCATTTCAAGAGAAACCAATTTTGTGTCCGGCTTCATGGCCAAGTACCATCATTGCCACTCGAATATGTATTTATTTTTATCGCACATGTCTATAAATTGCTTGAATTTTTTGTGTAACGTTTTCTCAGTTGTTTAACTAACATATTTGCTGGGTTTCATGTATGAGTTTAGGGAGTTTGATGTGGCTTCTTTGCTGGAGTTTATTTTGTCTCTGATTGTGAATGGTATATTTGAATGAATAAAGTGAGTTTGGTTCAAAAAAAAAAAAAAAACAAACATTTTTGATCCACCTAAATTATTTTTCATTGATTAAGCTCCTCTCTCTCTCTTTCTCTCTCTCTATGTATATATATATATATATATATATCGTACAAATGAATACCCAAAACCAAGAAATCATTCAAGCATCCTGCACAAGACACTTAACAATGTTTCCAGTTCTTTAATAATATTTCCATACACATGGAGATGGAGAGAAGCAGGTTGGTGGTCAATTTTATTAACACCTGCTGCTGCTTGCCATTACCATTGCATTATTTCCCAAAAGAAGATTACTTATTCCTTTTAATTAACTAAAGAAATTATAAACATTTTCTCTCACTTTCTTATATATTTAAATCCATAGCCCCACCATGCTCCTAACACAGCATCCAAGGCATTTTTAGATTACACCTTGTCTGCACAAAGCAACATCAATTATCTACAACATTTATCCTAACAGAACATCACAAATAATTATCCAAGAAGTTCACATCATATATAAATATATTAATCTTGTTGGTGTCTTCTCAATTAGTTTTGGATTATAGTTTGTCCTTCCTCTTCCTCTCCCTCTCCATATAGATTCAACTCCTAAATAAGATTCTGGTTAGGCCATAGCAGCAGGTAGAGAATCACATGCATGCAATTAGATAAAAAGCATGTCTTTTGTGCTTAATTATTTAGTTAGTTTACAGTTCATAACCCTCTCCACTCATGGACAAAATTTCCACAAATGGTTATTGTCACTCATAACTATTTAATTAATTGTTCAGCAATATTAAGAACCTTAATGAGGTTTCTTAATAAACGATATTTTAAAATAAGTTACATGACCCGAAGCTATGGTTGCGCTTATGTTGGTCTTGGTGTTGAGGCTTGAAGAATTTGATTCAACTGGTTTTGCTTAGTTAATCCAACAAGTCACAAAAATAAGACAATTGGGAGGTATACAATTCACAAAAATAAGAGATTGCTATATATATATTTGCTTATTTTGCAATTTGAAGAGAGCTAAGTTGCTGATCCAACAAGTCACAGACCTCTCCTACTAATACCATTACATGAATATCCAGTTGATTATATCATCATCTTATATATATATCTTACTAATACATAGTATTTGGTTGACAATGCATGTGATCCAATGATTCAATATATATAGTATAATTCAATGGATCAAAACTCTAATAGAAAAGAATGGAATCATCATCATCATGGCAAGTAATGAAGTCGCATGGCACAATGAAAACGTCATCGCCCAATTCAGTCCAGTGAGGCTGTGTTGTTGCTGCTATTAGGTCTTCAAATTCACTCTCACTACCACTCTGGAAGTACTGATCAAACTCCATCGCTTCTCCTCCCACGAATTGGGATTGGGTCTTTTGCTGGTGGAAAGAAGCCCTAATTCTCTCCAGTCGACAATCCAAATCATTCATCAACCTCACCAGCTCGTCCTGTCGGCTACAATTCATGATCGATGAAGAGGATGAGGGCCCACAGCCATAGCCAAAGGCATTGACGTTGGTGTGTTGATGACCATCATCTTGGTCCATTGGCTTCATCTTCTTGAAAGGTCGTTTTGTGGAGTTATTGGCGACCGTCTGTTTGTAGTAATGGAGGGTGGAGACGGCGTCGGCATGGCGGTCGGGCCAGGTAAAAAGAGTTCCGTCCGGCGTGAATCCGATCAAGCAAACGGAAACGTCGCACAGAGAGGACAACTGAGAGGCCTTCCTCTTCAGAGTAGCGATTCTGTTAGATAAAGACATCGCTGCTCGGAGTCGGATTGTTACTGTAGTTCCGTTAAGGTTAAGGAAACCATACGATTATAATTTATAGAGGTTGTCTGGTCTCTTCCTGTTTGTTACTACTGCAGTTTCCTATTTCTTGTTGGGCTTCAATTTTAGAATTGAGCCCAAAACATATTATTCTTGCGTATCAAGTCGCAGTCCAAAATAATACGAATCCACGAGATACTAGTTACTAATTTTGTACATTACACTGTAGTTGTAGTCTTATCCGCAAAATATCTAAGGGAATGGCTGCTACTCGTCTGAGCCTTCTCTCAAACCCCGTCGACCTCCATAGATTCCGACCATATTCTCCATCTCTCCAACCAACCCACTTTCCCTTAACCTCCCTTCATCACCGCCACAACGCCGCCCGACTCAAATTTCCATCCGTAGCTTGCCAATCCATTCCCGACCCCATCGATTCCTCTGCAACGGTAACGAATTCCCCTTTTCTTCATTTCTTCGACTGATTTGTCGGGCTCATAAATATGTTTGCTTGTCTTGTTGTAATTGTGCTACAGGAAAAGGTGGTTGCGGAAGACACGGGTTCGTCTGGGGATGGTGGGTTGCCTGAACTTCCCAACAAAGAGATCAACAAGCGAATAGCTCTCTTCTCTTTTCTCGGAGCTGTGGGTCTCTTCGTGTCTTCAAGATTGGATTTTGGTGTTTCTTTGAGCGATCTATCTGCAGCCGCACAACCTTATGAAGTGGTTTGTCCTGCCATGTCATCTCTTGTGTTGCTGTTTATTTTTGTTACCCATTTGGTATTTTGTGCTATGCATGTGCTTTTGTTGGTTTTGGTTGTTTATACATTGAAGAGATTGAATCAACTAAATGGATTTGCTTAGTTAAGCTCTTCAGTGAGGATTGGGGAGCTAGTCCTTCAATACAGTTCACAATTGGTAATTTACAATTTCTGTGTGCAAGATCAATTGGTGTCTTAATTCAATAGCTATGAGATGGCAAAATCATCCTTCTTGGGTGTGAACTTAAGCATGCCCTTAGAACGACTATCTTAACCGTCCCATATAATGGACACATGCCATGGAGATTATTGTCTTATGTAATGAAACCTTTTAGTGTAAGATTGTGGTGTATTCAATAGAATTAGACCAAACATGTGAAAATGTATTTACTAATACAGTGGGAGTTTCATATGTAGTTGTCTCTCCACGTGTCAGCTTGATTTATTTGCAGCTAGTATTAGTACAATTGCTGTTGGTGTTGTTGTTGTTGCTTAATTCTAAACCTTAGTACTTTGCCTGATTGTCTAGGCTCTGTCAAATGGGAAGCCTACTGTCGTGGAGTTTTATGCAGATTGGTGTGAAGTATGTAAGGAATTGGCTCCAGATGTTTACAAAGTCGAGCAGCAGTACAAGTAATGAACTTTTTAATCCTCTAATTTTTTTTTTAAAAATGAAAATAATCATATAACAGTTCTATATTGACTTGATTTGTTGAGTTTTACAATTTTGTCTTCATAACACCATTCACCGCATTTTTAGGGACCGTGTCAATTTTGTTATGCTTAATGTTGACAATACGAAGTGGGAGCAAGAGCTTGATGAATTCGGAGTTGAAGGTATTCCACACTTTGCATTCTTGGACAGAAAGGGGAATGAAGAAGGTAACGTAGTGGGCAGGCTCCCCAAGCAATACCTTATTGAGAATGTGGAAGCCCTAGCCCGTGGGGAAGCATCCATACCTCATGCCCGTGTTATGGGAAAGTATTCAAGTGCTGAATTCAGGAAGGTGCATCAAGTTGCTGATCCAAGAAGTCATGGGTAGATATTACCTACCTTCGGTGGAAAAGGACCATCTAGCTATCACTTAAAATACATGCATGAGGTACTCTCTATTTCTCTCTGTTACTAATAGTATGTTATACATTCATTATATCCAGTTGAAAACATTGTCTTATCTTAGTATTTGGTTAGGGCTTCACAGAATAGATTATACGTGTAATTTTGTCTCCTGCAAGTGAAGCTATGTCTTCAGCGATCTTCTGTTGTGTTCCCTTACTACTATTTTGAGTTGAGTTCCTTCTCTCCTTGAAGACATCAAAATCTTTGGTTTGAAGCTTGAACTATACATTTGTATAGAATATGGTTTCTCAATAACGTAGCAATGTTTGTGTCTGCATAAGGGGGGCTAAATGTTAGCCTTTGCGTAGCGAGTTTTGTGTAAGAGTTAAATTGTCTCCACTGTTGTCGAGTAGGAATTGATTCACTTACTAATTTCAGTATTGTTTCTTGATCATCTATTGCCTGCAGGTTCAGTTGTGGCATGCTTAATCTGATAGCATGGTGATCACTTACCAGGAAACAGTAACAACACACGTCACTAACTCAGATGAGTTCTTCTATTCTAAAATGTTGTTAAGTGGTGTACTGTATTAGTTTCATTCTTTGCATCGAAATAGAAAATGGAGAAATTTATGGATTCAGTTGTTACTTGTAAGGAAAACAGATGCTCTTACCAAGCAACTGAGATGTGTGATGCATTCATTGCTGGCTCGTAACGAGTTTCAGTAACAATATACTAATATACATTACATTTGTAAATTGTGTTAAACTATTTTTAGTCAGATTTTACAAGCTTGCATCAATTTGTTCTGTACAGAGTCTCAAATCTTGGTTCAGGCAAATAAATAAAAAGATCTGTTACACTTTACACAAATCATACTTTAAGCAGATACTGTGCACAGAAAGAAAGAATTATAACCATTCTGGTTAAGTAGTGCTCAATTCTCAATATGATGGTTGATTCCGAACCTACTCACATTACAAGTTCTTGTACTTGTGAACTATCAAGCTAATTTTGGCTTGAATGGTTTCAGTTTCTTTCATTGTAGCTCAAAACGAACAAAATTAATCAAGAGAATAAACATATGAAATCTAAGATTTGGTAACAAAAAACTATAGAGTGCCTCTGTAATATTCACAATGTGATACAATTAGGATTGTGAGATTATCAATTAACAGCATTCTCCAGCAAGCTGTTAGTTGAAGGAGAGCTCTGTTCACTCAACCAATGATCCTGCACAGAAACAGGGGAGTGATCCTTGGCTTCCTCCATTGTTCTGAGATGATCTGCTGCTCTATGCGGCACGATCAGTTTCTGATTCCCACTACCAACCCTCGTCGCCTTCTTAGTCTTCATAATACTCCCCAGCGTCGAGACTTCACTTCCGAAGTAACGGTTTGAGCCTGAGGATGCCACTGACGAACCCATGCATACATTTTCCTCCATTGGCGCCCACCCGCTCAGCCTGATGTTCTCCAGCTCTTCTGCCACTTCCGTCATGCTAGGTCTCATGTCCCTGTGAAACGCAAGGCACCTGAACGCCAGCTCCGCCACTTTGTGGATAGAAGACAGCGTCCACGCATCCCTATTTGGCTCCAGGAATGGATCTATGATCTCATCTACGCAGCCTCTTCCAATCCTGTCAATGGCAAGTGCAGCCAAGTTGATTTCGCTGTGAGGACGAGAGAAGTCAACCACTTTCATGGCAGTTATGATCTCCACAAGAACTACCCCGAAGCTGTAAACATCGCTCTTATCAGAAAGATGGAAATTCTGATGGTATTGAGGATCGAGATAGCCCGGAGTTCCTTGTGGGGCTGTTGAGATGTGAGAATCATCTGTCATGCCAAGCCTGGAGAGACCGAAATCTGCAACTTTCGAATTGTAGTTGTGATCCAAGAGAATGTTGCTAGATTTGATATCTCTGTGATAAATTGGAGGATTAATCTCAGAGTGGAGATGAGCAATAGCATGAGCAGTTTCTGTAGCAATGGTGAGCCGTATTGTCCATGGAAGGCCATTGCCTCGCTCTCTTTGCAGGTGCTGAGAAAGAGTTCCATTGGCCATAAACTCGTACACAAGGATCTGCTCTCCATTCTCTATGCAGCATCCAAGAAGCCGGACAAGATTCGGGTGGCTCACAGTGGATAGGAGCTTAACCTCGTTGATGACTTGGTCAACACTGTCAGTGTCCCTATTCCTTATCTTTTTAATCGCAAACCACTCGTTGCTATGCAGTTTTCCTGCATAAACTGTACCATAAGCCCCAGTTCCGAGCCTTTGTTTTTCCGAGAAACCATTAGTAGCTCTTTCTATATCCTTGTAGGGATAGAACGGAACACTGGAGTTCCCTGCAGCTTCACATAGAAGGCGCTTTGTGCTCATCCGGTTTTTCAGATTAATGGACCGACGTCTGAGGCAGTAACATACAAAAGCTAGACCAATCACCAAAGAAATCCCAGCAACACTGCCTAAAGAACAATGAAGCGCACATAAATTACTACCAGAGCAGCTCAAACAAACAGAAGCAAGACCAACGTTGTTTCAAGCTTACCTCCGACAAGAATGCCAACTCTAGCTGTCCCTCCGCACCGGACAGACATGTAACTTGAGGCATTGCAATCAGCAACTTGTAACAAGACAATCAACAGAGAAAAAGATTAGTAATCTATCATTATGGCTACAACTTACAAGGTACATATCAGTTACTTATGGAAGTGTATTTTATATTATCAAATGAAATGTTAACGGTTAGATATTATAAAATTCATGCTCGGATCATGAAAAGCACAACCCATTAATCGGCATGTATACGTTAGCTATACCAAGTCAAGCCTAAGTGCCTAACTGAAACTAAACCTGCAAATACTTTTCCAAACAAAGTCAATGTCAACTACGCATCATTAATGCTTCTCATCTTATCTTATATCATACTCTACACTGGAAAACAGAATCAGTGAGCTGTAGCTCTCCGAGTTTTGCCAAGTCAAAATTGCATTATCTAAACATAACAGATTGGACAAATCATTTTAACATTAACTTGCTCGAATCAAAGGATGAAAAGAAAGTTTGAATTCTATGGAATCCATTATTCTCATCGTGCGTGACACAATTGTCTAATGTTTTCACTTTCAACGTTTAAAATAATCTGTGGGAAGTGTGAACTCAAACTCTAAAACAGACAAGTTTGAAAAAACATTTGCGGCTATACTTAATATAGAAATCATGGTCAAATATTCAAATCACCGTTTTTCACTCCAAAAACACAAGTAAATCCTATGATATTGTATCCAAAATTCAACATCTTTTGGCTCATAAGGGTTCGCTAATTGCAATAATTGACCAATAATTTCTCAACCTATACACAGATTTGCGCGTTTCATTTACTTGTTAATTGAAGTATAATCAAAAGATCTAACAACTTTAGGACCATAGACCAATTATGTGGCTATTTCTTATTGGCAAATCGTTACTTTACTCTGTTGCTCTCGTCAAAAGCTATCGTGCCGTCCACCAAATTACCAAACACAGTTTACTGGAAAAAAAAAAAACGTTTTTTTAATATACTTAATACTGTTGGGTTTCAAAAAAAAATATACTGTTAATATTCCGGCGAGTTGGGGCTCACCTCTATGGCAGCCGCCGCCGTTTTTGAACCCGTCGCCGTGGAACCCTTCTTTGCAGTTGCACCGGAATCCCTTCCCGCCGCCGGTAAGCGAAACATTAACACAAGTGGCATTGGTGTGGCACCCATCAGAGCAAGTCCCATTGAGCCACCAGGCCAGCTCCAGAGACTGGAACTCGAGCGAGTTCTTGCTCGAGTCCACCGCAACCGTCGTGAACAAGAACTGGCAA
>JAYMTH010003832.1:0-10441 GCA_036897465.1 Pelargonium australe | reverse complement strand
ATGTGGTTCCAGTCGCACGCGAATTGCCCGCTCTGCCGTGCGCCGGTTCAACCTGGAAACCCGGTTCCGAGCTCCCTCCAAATTTCCGTTCAGACGATCGTTCTGGTGCACGAACCGGTCATTACAGAGCCTGAACCGGGTTTCGGCGAGGCCGGTTCTTCTTCTTCTTCGGCGCCGCCGCCATTGGGTGTATCGGTGGAGGAGCCACCGGCCAGAGAGGCGGTGGAGACGGTGAAGTCTCCGGGCGGTCAGATTTTAACGTTGAAAAGAATTTGGAGCGTATAGTAGGAGAAAAAGTGAAAAGACTCATTAACGTAACGTCCGGTGTGGTCTGAACAGAGAGAGCCACTGTTGCGAGACGCGTGACTTGATAATCCACAATTGTTTTTTTTTTTTTTTCTTAATTAGGGTTCATCACATATGTAAATATATATATAAATTAATTTACTACTAATTTAGATATTACTGGAGGGGTAATTTAATTTTCCTTAATTTCTAAGATTTGAATACTAGGATTGAATTTGGATAAACATGTACTAGGATGGGAATGCTACTAGGTGTATGAGAGGAAAGAATTGGAGTTGCACACACTCCCTACTCAATTGAACGATTGTAATGCAATTGATGCTCGTCTTTGACTAGCCAAACAATGCGGTAAATGTATATACGAGCATGTTTGGCTAAGATTAGCAATTGATGTATACACGAGTGTGTTTGATCAACCAAATGAGCATACTAGATGAGCCACGTATTTGTGTTTTGATGATTTTAAATGAATATTTAACTGTTTTTTTGCGTTTTGCATAACATTTTATGCAGAAAATTGGTCGTTCCCTTGAACACTAGAAGGATATTTACGGACATCCACCTTGAGATGTAATGCATCGCCTTTGTACTAGCAAGCTTATGAAGTATTTCACTTGAACATGTTGACGATGATATTACTTCAATATTTTCTTTTCAGAACATGCAACACTTCGTCACACTTTTATTCTTTGCTCAATTTACTGGAAACGAACAAATAGTGTTTACCACACATATGTTAGGGAACGTGATTTTGTCTCACATGTCATACCAAATATCCAAAGGTTGCGAGCTAGATTAAACTATTGTAAACAAAAAGGTTCTATCAAACGCATTTCATCCTATAAATTCGTTAAATTTTTTTTGATATATCTTTCTCCTTTTAAAAGGTCTATTTATACCCCGTGAAAAATTTCTCTTTTTGAACAAATTGTGATAAGGGTAATACTGATATAACCTTTTTCATCATAATATTCCAATCGCATAATCATAATACTAACAAATGTAACAAACCGCAAAATGCACAATTTCTTGTAGCGGAAAGAATAACACACCTCTTGAATATGGAAAACAAAAGCGCAGGATGTGTAAATAGATAATATAGCATGTTATGGCGATGTCATACATCTATTTTGAGTTTGGCACTTAAATAACCTTTGTTGAACATTAAGAACCTTCCTTGTTATATTTATGTGAGCTACGATGATGACGACTTGTGGATCCCAAACTCAGTTCGGTTTCTAGCTACCAAATTCTCTTCATCTTCTATCAACTTGCTAAATAGTTTTGAGCTGACTACTTTGTTTGTTGTTGTCCGGAAAGATATAGAACTAGAACTCAATCTCTATGTGTAGTATTTGACAATTTGGATCCGAATCTACGGACATTCAAAATTTAATTTAAGTTTTGATACAGCCCGACAAGTTTTTATATCAAATCAGACAAATCCTTCCAAATACTAACAAATTATACCCGAAATTCGAATTACCACCTCTTTATAACTGAGCATAGGTGGCAATTTTGCGGTTCAGATTGTGTTTGTTTGGATTTCTAAAGTTCACATGACTACGAATTCATTCAGGTCTTGAACCAGTTTCACTTTTAATACATATCGAGCGGACGTATCCAATCTAATATAACTTTAGATAAATTTAAACCAGAAATTGATCGTATCGAATTTCAGGAGTCTGATTGGGCTCACATTGTTGTTAATCCCGAGATGACTAATGGTATGATGTAGAGTAAAAACATTATTATAATGCATTGGAATGTGGGAGGCTTCATCATCTCTTTTGTTTTAGGCCATATTGTTGGATCATTTTTGGTTTCTTCACAAACAAATTGCAACTTGTTCATGGCTCTATCTGGTTGCCATTTTGGATTCTTCTTCGGCTTTGGTTTTTGGGCCTTCTCTTGTATTGGACAAAAAACTATTTGAATGTGACTGCACCTTGCTAGGCCCAATGTTCTTTCATTTAGAGGTGAATATACTATAATTAATTCAGGGTAAAATCGTATTTGTACAAATGTAACTTAACGATGCCAAGGATCGTGAAAACGTAAGTTGTCGCATTTCCTACTATGACACCAAACTTGATCCCGCTCATGGATTCCCGCTTCACTAAACTATCAAAGCAAAATCGACTTATGCTTCAAGTTCATTCAAAAAGTTGTCACTTATCAACCTAGTCGCTAATTTTTTATTACACGTCCACCAAGTCAAGACCCCAGTTTATAATTTTCAAATCATATTTTGACTTGATAGTTATGATTTTCAAATGTGTCTACAAGCACACACATATATAGAGAGAGAGAGGAACAAGAGAGTAAACTGATTTAGTTTCAAGTTATATTTTCTAAATTTGATTATCAATGAAATTAGTGAGATAAATTTGCTTCTAATTAAAATTAAAATTTTAAAGTTGAATTAGTGATGAACGTGTTCACTAACAATTTTTTTAGTCACCACTAAATAGTGACCGGTACTTTAGCGACGACCATTCTGTAATTGAATTCACTATTACTTATAGTATAGTCGTATTACAAATGTAAGAAAATTTTATATTTGTAAGACAAGAGATGTTAATATGAAATTTCAAATATATGTTCAATTTTATGTCTACATACATGTTTTAACAATTGCACGTGACATCGTCAATAATAAAGTCGACAATGTCTTCTTAATGACCACGAGACGTACATACATTTCAAAACAAAATATAAATCTCAACGGTAAGATTAGAACAAAATCCATATGGCCAAGCGCAATTCTCTCTTCCGCCCATTGTTTCAATCTTCACCTTCAACTCAAACTCCAAAACTTTCACACCCCAATTTCATTTACAATGGTCACAATTATCCAAACCATTCCTCCAATTCAAATCCTCACAAACCTCCCATTTCTCCAAAAACATGTCAATTCTGTTCTTCCTCTTGACCCTCTCTTTCATTTCGCGGTCGCGAGCCCTCCCTCCCGCCGCATCCCCAATCCTGCGAAACGCACCGAGCAATATCGCAGAAGCTTGCAGGCTCTCGCCGTACAAGACTCTCTGCATCTCCACCTTCAACAGCGACCCGAAAAGCCGAAACGCAAAGCTCAACGAGCTCGCGGTGAAGGCGCTGCAGCACGCATCGAAGGTCGCGAACAACAATACAATTTACGTGAAGGAGATGCTGAAGAAACCGGATCTGGAGCCGATGGTGGAGCAGTACCTGACCGATTGCTCGGAGCAGTACACGGACGCGGCGGAGCAGCTGGACGATTCCATGGCGGCTCTGTTGGCGAATGCGTACAGCGATGTGGAGACTTGGGTTAATGCGGCGATCGCCGATGCGGATTCGTGCGAGAATGGGTTCAAATTGGAGCCCGCGAAATCGGAGACGCTTAAAGCTAAGAACGATCTGTTTCGCCAGGTTTGTCGCAATGCCGTGGCGGTCACGCAAGTTTTGGCATCTTCATGATAATGATAGGTCATTTGATAGGATTGAATCTTGTAATTAAGGTTTTTTGAATTAGTGTTTATAAGTTTAAAATCATCTAATTAGTTATCGATTTGTTTGTTTTCTAGTCGTTCTTGAAGCGTCAAGATTTTTACTTGAATAAAAAAGTAAAAGGTTCAAAATATAAGACTATGTCCCGACTTTTGCTTCGTTAGAAAGAGTCTATCCAACTAATTCATGGCCACCTCATCCACAAAACGTGGAACATAAGACAAATTTAACGAGCGCATATCTAATACAAACGTTCTATCATCAGCAATCATAAGCCCAAAATGGCTGTCATAGTTTGAATTAGACTGTTAACAAGTATCAGATCGACCAACCCCGACCCCTCACCCGACTGAGAGACTCGCGGGATTGCAACCCGGACCACTACCAGAGAAACCGAGACAAACCATCACAAATAACTATTATTGATTATTGATCGAGCCCATCTCCAGCTCCATGCCTTTCTTCGGCATCTTTCTCCATTGGGCATGCAAATAGTCGATCTCTAGTTCAATTCGACCATACAATAACCTCCGACCCATTTGGCAAAGCGCACCTCCCCAACAAAACCAAGCCGCAGGACAGCTTATTAAAAATATGATCGATTGTTTAGTTCATGTCATTAAACATCCCACGTAAAATTGATGTCTGCTTGACATCAAATTCTCAGCAATCGATCAATTATCACAGGTATCAAACTGAAATTGAATTTAACTCATATATATAATACACAATCTCGAAATCAAGAACCTTGGCGTGCTCATTATACATGTCACGTGACATGTATTCGAAATCCGAATCTGTTACGGTCAAAACCATATAATAGCAAGAAACTAAAAATTATAATCCAAAACGGACAAAGACAAATATGAAACAATCAGGGAGAGAGCTTCCGAGTCATCTTAGACTGCTCAAGTAAATGAAATATTCTCACTGTTTCTGTTCGTGAGTTATGAGGCTCAATAAAAAAATAGCATGATCTATGCACAAAGAACAATCTAAATACAACAGCGATAAACGTCTTCCAGTTAAAGTAAGGGGAAAATCTTGAAAGACTGCAAGGTAACAACCTAAACACGCGTTTTATTGCTTATGATTGGTTAGCATTTAAACATATATATATGATAGATATTAGTACTGTCAAAATTGTTTTATAGGAACGGCAACAGACAAGAACCTCTTCATGGGGCCATCAAGCCATCAATAGTGTAAGAAAGAGACTTTGCCCAGTCAGCTTTAAGTAGCAGCGTTTGTAGCGTCTGCATCACATTGTATCCAGGATCTAGCTTCCGCTGCCATCCCTATATAAGAAAAACAGGAAAAGCAAGAGAAGTATTTAGTTTTAGTTACTGACTTTAATACAAATAGTTTGTCTTTGACATGTATGGTTCTCTTCCAAGACGTGTCAAAATTATTTCACTAGCATACCTCGTCTATTTCCCACTTTCTACCATTTTACTTTATAGCAAGCATAACATAATTTTCGCAAGAATGAATTGCTAATAATACTCACTCCGTCCCAGAAACGATATCATTGTTTTTTAGTTTACAAATAACCGTAGTTAGATCCCCTCAAGGCTGTCAAAACAAATGCATGTGGGGGTATATGGAGGATAGTCCAAAACTATCTTATGATTCTTATCCATAATTTTTGCAGAAAAAAAATGGAAACATGACACTCATTTTGAAACCGGGGAAGTAGTAGTTAAAGAAAGAACTGCAAGAGGTATAGGATAAAATAAAATCCAAAACATAAGAAGCCAATTTAGTGGCCAAACTGGCACCTCGCCCCTTTAAAAGAACTGTGCAGTTCGGGGCTCAAACCTAAAGGGGACATTTTTGCCAGGTGGAGTGGAAAGATTAAGGAAATTACCTCAAGCACCAAAGTTGTTACCATCACAGTGCAAACGTTGCCATCAATATTAACTTTATGGCGCCTAACTTTCTCAAGAACTTGCTCCATGCACTCTGCAGGATGGACTATATCTCCTTCTGGAGTACCCCAGAAACTGAATGACTCTTCTAATTCCTGTTATTAAACAAATGAGAAAGTTCCCCACATCAAAACTTCTGATACGGAACAGATGTAAAGAATTCACAGCATGAATATTTACAAAAGCATTATGTACACAGTACACAAGAAAATCATCATAGAAGACACTAGCAAACCGTAATGTTACTCTAAACAAGCAGATAAATTCATAGTTAAATTAAACGTGATACCGATTTGATCAACTTACAATCTAAAAATGATGAAATGCATTTGCTAGTATGAACTGAAAGACGTATATAACTCGTATATAGTGTGTAAAAAAAAATTATAGTTATCAACAAGGACAATTTAGCACATCACTGTTACACAAATTGAAAACGGGGAAGAAGACTCTGAAGTCTGAAAAATAGCTTGCGGAGATAATAACCAAAAGCTGGCTGCACAAATTATGTGCCTATCCAGGACTTAATCCAGGGAAATATAGAACACACCCTAGACCATACCTTCACAACCAAATAGATAACTAAAACTATAGGTTATTCTCTGTAATTTACCTCAATAAAAGCCTTTGGATTTGGGCAGTTCTGCTGCTTTGATAATTTGAGAGTTCTTTCTGCAGCAGTTCGTCCATCTCGTCTGGCAACAGCCTTAAAAAATTCTAATAAATTCACTCTATCATTCTTAGAAAGTTCAGCCGTCATGCCTACATCAAGGAAAATGACATGGGGCTTTGTTTTAAATAGCCGTTTCCTAGAAGTCTTGCCCTGAGCTACCCGGACTAAGATATTTCCAGGATGCATGTCGGCATGAATAAAGTTGTCCACCTGAAAGAACAAGTCAAATGTCACTAAAGCCAGGACTACATCATATTTCAATTTCAGTTCAAGAGACTAATAATGTCCAGAGCTAAAACACAAAAATAATATGGCAATGTGAAGTAGGTAATAAACTTACAGAGACAGTTAATCAAAAGGAGAATGCAATAATAATTAATATTATAATCAATCGCAAATAATAAACTTACTTAAAGCAAAACATTTCTTAATATGAGGATACGATTTCAAACAAAAAAGAACAATTTGATATCATATACTCCCTCCGTCGCAAAATGAGTTTCTTGATTTCTATGTTGAGAAAAATTAGTTAATGTAGTACATTTCCTATTGTAATAAACTCAAGGGTTACTAACTAATTATAGGGATACTAATGTACTATAGGTAATTCCTACATAACTAACTTCCTTAGAAAGAAAACAAGACACTCATTTTGGGACAAAAATGCAAAAGGAACTCCACACTCATTTTGGGACGGAGAGAGTATATCATATACAACCTAAAATTTAATATAATTAGACTAAAGAAAGTGGCACCTGTAACTAAAATGTTATAACTTCCCTTATAACTTAACAATTGGCATTGTTTTGCCCCAACTTATACCTTTAAGTATCAAAAAGTTAAAATCTATGCATCACGTTTACATGTAATGATCATTACTGCTTTGTTATTTACATTAGTAAAAGTTATAAGTGATAAAATAACTTAAAGGTGACGTATGTTACCAGAAGCATCTTTAAGAGTGCATGAGTTCCAATGTGGGCGAGTGCAGCTTTCACCCGATCATGGCCTTCAAGGTCATCAACATAGCGAGAAACGCATTCCCCTTGCTCATAAGTTTCAACTAAAACAGCAGGATGCACAAGTGGATAAACTGGCTTAGGAAAAGAAACATCCTTCCATCTACGGAAATTGTAAATAAAGCGGCTCAAATGAGCTGCTTCCCTTGCAAGGTCGACTTGAGACATCATGAAAACTCCAAACTGCTGTACACTTTCATCCAATCTCAACCACCTCAATGTAGGAATGAAATTTGAAATTTTTGCAACCAAGTTTATTATCACAAAATCCCTCCTAATGGACTCACCAACACCAGGATGTCTCACCTTTACAGCAACAACCATAGGTTTCATTCGTTTACCAGGGTATTGATATTTCAATGAAGCACGATGTACTTGAGCAATGCTTCCAGAGGCCACAGGTGCTTCCTCGAAATCCTCAAAAATTTCAGATATCTTGCGACCAAATGCTCTTTCAATAGTTTTTCTTGTGTAGGAGAAGCTATGTTCAGGAGCCTTGGTGTGAAGCTCAGAAAGCTTGGCGCATAAATCTCGTGGGAAGAGATCTGGGCGTGTAGCTGCCCATTGACCCCATTTTATGAACGCCGGACCTGCCCTTCCTAGTGTGTGAAGAACAACCTGAAGCCACAGTTTCCTATACTCTGGTCCAAAACTATCCACAAAAGGTGCCATCACTATGCTCGGTGAGAACAATATTGATAAATATAGAGTTCTTAGCAACAAAATAAGAGCTTCAAATAGTGAAAATAGTATTGAAGACACAAGCGCGTGCCCATTTTGTGCGTGCAAGTACAGAGTATTCGGTGATGAATATGGATTTGTGTCTACCATTGCTCCCTGTGCCCATGCCTGCTGTCCACATGTGAAGGCAAATATACCAGGAACTACAAGGTGTGAGCGAGCAAGGGCCAAGCTGACTGCTTGAGCAATCCTACTTAGAGGATTATATGTGCCACCTCTAGACAAAGACTTCTTAGACCAATTTAGAGAAAGCATCTTCCAAGCAACTTGGGCATGATGTTTTGCAGCACTACCTGAGAAGATAGACAAATTCCTGGTAAAGCTAGTCCCAGCGTGAATCTTGCTGGGAATGTGCAATGAGAATGAACTGTGCCTTCCAACAGGGAACATGTAACGTGAGTACGATCTGCACTGGGGAAGACGTGATCCGACTGCAAAAAAGGCCCCATACGACCTTCCTTCAAAAAGGCTACTCGTCTGATTTGTCAAATTGGAATGTGCAACTCTCCTAATCTTTATATAGGTCAAAAGTCTGCATTCAATCAGCCATGTTAATTACCAGTATGTACACTTTTCACAATGAAAAACAAACAAATAAAAGCAAAGAGTCCTAAAACTTGGGACACTAAGTAGTGAAAGAGTGATGCAAGTCACCAATACAGGCAATACTGCACCATTCACTTATCATTAATCCTTCTACGTGGCAACAATCCTAAGAGCCTAGGTTTCTCTAATTAAACTCCAAGTAGTGTGAATGCCAGATACTGAGATACAGACTGTCAACCATTTCGGTCTCTTTTGCACATAATAGATTACAACTAAAACTGTCTCTTCTTCGCCAGGATAAAGCTTGGACCCAAGGCCCATATAAAAACTCAATGTAGGTGATGCTAACTCATAACTTTAATTAACTAGCTATAATTAGTTTACCCTTTAGTTCTTTCAGAATCCTACGTTCCAACTTCCAACAAATTTTTGAACATTATAGGGATAAATGAACAAATATTGGACCCAGTTTTGGTACAATCAATAACTTGGAGGTCTCCATGATAATGGGAGCAAGTCTAATCGGTCATGCATAATCAGTCTAAACAAATAAATGTAGCAGAAGACCTGGTAAAGGAGGAAGATACAAGGTACCATTCACCAACCTTGACATGGTGATCGAAATTGATATGGACTGACTGGGTCTAACTTGCACAGAAGGTCAATTGTGGTTGTGCTTGAGGGCATTTTCTCATTTGAGCCTCTTTCAGTTATCATGCATCGTTCCAAACTCTTTGGCAGCCAAAAAAAGAAAAGCACCTCACTCCAACAGATGAAAATTAACCTAATCCAAAGCAGAGTGAGGCCACAAACAATCAGTATTTGAAAGACATTTAAATGCTAGGAAGTCACCAATCAAACCAAATTAAGCAAAAACACATTATACTGGGAAAAGGACATCCATCTATGACTCAACGTTTACAACTCCAAAACTATGGGAGTGAATGTGAGATGTTCATAACTAACATCAATCAACAAAAAACACTAGATTCTGACAAAATTGTCGTTTCAAATAAATGAAAACAATCATCTCAAAACCAAAACATTTCAAAAGAGCATATTCTCAAATCTACAGAGGTTTTCGCAAAATTCTCAGCAAAAATGACAAAATAACATCAGAACAGAGAACAAAGACTCTTACCGATCGAGACACAAGATGTCCGTGAAAATGGTGGATCGAATTCGCAGATCAAACCGCCACAACTGAAAAATTGGATACAAAACCAATAGCTTGTGGTTAGGGAAGCCAAATCGTTAACGGTCAAAAACAAAAATAGATACAAATCAGTGTGAGAGAGGAAGGTACCTAGAAGAGGAGTGGACCCCAGCAGCAGACGGCGGCGACGGGGACGGTGGCAATTGCAAGACGGCTCTGCGCAAGAGTTGAAGAACAGCTCTCTGCTCTACACCAACACGAATGGTTTTGATTAACCCTCACTCAGTTATGGAACTACGTCGTTTTCATATCTCGCTAACCGACTTGCTATGAAGAAGCAACATATTTTTCACTGAAACCGTCCCTTCTATTCACGATTTCAGAACAAAGTTTTATGGGTTTTTTTTTTCGTTAAACTTAATTAGCGTAATCATCTTCGGACTTGTTCAAATCGGTAAGAACAATTTTTTTTTTTTTAAACTTTTTAATAAATTGAGATTTAAGGGCCTGCAAAAGATGTCGGTTCAGTGATGCTAATTAATTAATTTATTTATTTCATATATATATGGTGATCAATTAC
>JAYMTH010003831.1:0-10441 GCA_036897465.1 Pelargonium australe | reverse complement strand
GTGCACACACACGAGATTGAACCCATTCCTTATGCTTTATCTGCTGTGCACATGAAGCTTCCTGAGAAGTTTCAAGTGATGTCCATCATTGAGAAGTTTCCACGCTCATGGAATTAAAGGATTTGGTATGACTATTAAGAACATGAAAGAGACAAACTCTCTCAATGAGCTGATGACCTCTATCGCGATTGAAAAAAAAAACACAGAAGTTAGAGAAATGTCGTGCTGCCGATTTAGCACCAACCAAGGGCACACTTCATCTATGTCAGTAAGGGAAAAGGAAATAAAACGACGTTTAACCCTAAGACTACCTCTGGTATGAAACCTAAGGCCAAACCATTTAAGAAGCTGAAAGCGAACAAACAATGATAGAAGTGTGACCAGGTTGGACACTTCATGAAAAAGTGCCCGAACAACAACGAGGCGTCTACTTGTAGAGCCCAAATAAATATGATTGTGGATGAGACTGTTGCTCTTGCTTTGGAGGATCATTGAGATAACAACAACCCTACCATCCCTAAAGAGTACGTAACCCTAACACCTGTAATGTTAAATATTTATGAACTTTCTGAGTGGTTGGTTGACACCAGAGCAAATGTGCATGTTTTTGCTGATAGGTTGCTTTTTTACTTCTTACTAGCAAGTAAATGGGAGGTTTGTACGTATGGGGAACGCGAGCTATGCAAGAACACTGGAAATTAGACAGGTGGACTTGAAATTTCCTTTGGGTCGCATCCTGACACTCCAGCAAATACACCATGTTTCTACCATTCGTAGAAATATTTTGTCAGGTTATTGTTCAGTGGTTAAGGGTTATGAACTTTATTTCAAATATAATAGGGTTGTTATGCTAGATTCTAGTTCTTCATTTCTGCAAGGGTTATTTAGTTGATGTATGTTTAGAGTCAGGGCTTATCATGTAAACTCTTCCTCAATTTCTAATAAGAATTTGAATATTTCAGTTTACTCTGTTGAATTGTCTTCTGATCTATGACATGGTCGTTTTGACCACGTTAATTTAACTTCTATTAAACGCGTGATGAACTTGGAGTTAATACCAAAACATGAAATTCATAAGAACTCTAGGTGCCCCATTTGTGATGAAGCTAAGCCACTAAGGAAGCCTTTTCACTCTGTGGAAATGAATTATGAGATACGAGACTTAGTTCACACAGACTTCTGTGAATTCATTGAAATTTTGACCAAAGACCATAAAAGGTACTTTGCCACTTTCATAAATGATTGTAGTAGGTTTTGATACTGAAAAGTAAGGAAAAAACACTTCAAGAATGAAGTTGAAACTTAAACCGACAAGAAACTTAAATAGTTGAGGTATGGTAGATGGGGAGAATATGGGTCTAATCCATTTTTACAATATTGTCAACAGTTTGACGTTGTTTATGAAGAAACTCCACCATATACATACTTACTCTTAAGTCTAATGAGATTGCTTAACAGAAAAACAGAACCCGTAAATACATAGTTAACAATATACTGTTAAGTTCATGACTACCTAAATACATGTGGAGGGAAGCTCTAAATACCGCAAATCATATCCTAAATAGAGTTCCCCTGAAACTCAAAGATTGTAGTCCCTATGAACTTTGGAAATGTCATAATCCTAGTCTCAAATACTTTTGACTGTGGGGGTGCCTTGCTAAGGTGCTTGTCCTTGAGCACAAATGAAACAAAATAGGACCTAAGACTGTTGATCCAATATTTCTGGGATATGTTGACATCTCCTATGCCTTGAGATTTCTTGCCATCAAATATCCTAGGGATAGATGTCAACACTATTGTTGAATTTTGTGACACAAGCTTCTTTGATAACACTTTTACCATAAAGATGGGAATTTCTGAAGTTTCCCAACTAACAAACGAAGTTTCCATTTCAATCCAAGTAATGTAAGGACAAGTTCAAGGAAAAACTGTTTCTGGGACCCTAGGTTCCGAAGAAGAACAAGAACCTAGAAAGAGTAAGAGGGTGAGGGTTGCAAAAGATTCTGAAAGTGATTACATCACTTTTAATGTTGAAAGCATTCTTTTAACCTTCAAGGATGCAATGTGTCATCACCCGAAAGAATGGGTCCCCTCATGCTCCTGTACTTACTAGAAGGATGCTAATCAATGTACTACTTGTGCATGTATAACCTTATTTGCCTGAATATGTGCTTATATTGCTTGACCCTCATGGAAAAGGCTGGCTCCTCTATTCGGAAACGGGAGATTTGGGGCTTCGCACGGGTCCGGTTCTCTTGGTCTGTGACAAATGGAATCAGAGCGGGTTCAGGACACGTAGATGATCATCGTACGCATGTGGCAAATGCGGATGGTTCGTGGTGGCATGCGTCTCCTGAGCGATCTATGGGAAATGAATTGGGGTCAAGCGTGGATGTGGCAAAGGACGGGGGAGTACGATGAGGACAAACGTCGAGAACTATAAGGTGATGTGCTATGTTGGACGAGCTTCGTATTAGTGATATTGTGTGCCTTAAAGGAAGGTCCAAGGGGGACATATAATAGCCATGCACAAGGTATGCACCCTGAGGGAATAGGGTTTTGGTCGAGGTACACTAATTTTGCTGCCCGCGGCGAGGGGGGTCCGCGAATGGTTTGACAGCGTGTTTGCACAAAGGCGCATGGTGCAAGAAAGCGACGTTAGCACGATTGTTTGCGACGAGGGCGTCTACGGATTGGGTGGGGGAGAATGTCATGTCCCGAAAGAATGAGTCCCCCCAGGCGCCTTAAGGGTGGTCTTCGCCATGCGGCATGCTCCTATAGTTGCTAGATGGATGTTGATCAGTGTACTACATGTGCAGATATAACCTCATTTTCCCGAATATGTGCTTATATTTCTTGACGCCCATGAAAAATGCTGGCCCCTCTCAAAGAAAACGGGAGATTTGGGTCGCCGCCCGGGTCCGATTCTCTCAGTCCGTGACAAATGGCTTCCTTCGAAACTAAACATTGGAAGGATGTCATCAAAAGTGAGGTGAGCTCCATTGTGTTTAACATAACTTAAGAGTTAGTAGATCTCCCTCCTACTTCTATACCCTCTCTTTTGGCCTGCAAAACAATAACCACTTATTTTGAAATGAATGAAATATAATATATTGCCTAGGTATATACCAATAACCTTTCTTAATGATATTAAAAGAGACGTTCGGACACAATTATCATTTGCTCCAAAATGTGTTGTTAGAGTCGATAATTGGATTCAAATATGCAGACATCTGAAATTCAATTCGACAAAGATCTGATCCGATCACTTTCAAACAAATTCATTCATTTTACACTAAAAATTTAAAATTTATCTAATCTGATCCATTCCGAACATATTATCGAATCAAATAAACTCTCATGTTTTAGTTCAAACTAAATCCAACCCGATCCGACGTTCTTTTATCAGTTGAGTAATACAATAAGATTTCGCTCTCTTCAATAAACTTAAATAACACACCTCATACCGTAAACAAAAAGACTCGAGCCCAAAATCACTTAGAGGACCCGAACCGTTTAAACCGATTGCCCATCCTGTTTGTTAACTCATTTAATTTTGGTGGATGCAATGGGAGAGGCTATTTCCACACCTTAAAATGCTGCTTCCACAGCCTCAAATATTTTTGTCTTTTAAAATACAAAATTGCCCTCGTTAGTAGAAGGCAAACGTAGAAATTTTGTGCTTCTCTGGTAAACACCCAGCATATTTTTTTCTTTTCTCAACATTTACCCACTCTTCTGTGTTTATACTTTTATGTTTTGTTTGCTTTTAAATACTTAGCCAGCCCTACAGTACCAACCCTACTTGGTCAACTGACTCAACTCACCATTATGTTGTTTACTTGTTTGCAATCATCGACGAGGTCCTATCCTTGAGAACAACCCCAACTCTGATTTTGAAATCCACAACACCATCCGAGAAAGAAAAAAAAACCCGCCAATATTCATTACCAACATTGTCATAGACTTCGGCCACCCATATTTAGGAAGAAAAAAATTTAAAAAAGAGCTATATATGGTGCATATTTTCGACCGAAGATGAAGATATTCATATGGTCGTGAGGGTTCGTGTCGTGCTGAAGGTTTTCTTTATGGTACACGACTCAATCACGAACACAACACATTTCACACGACCAATACGAACACATTTCACACGACCAATACGAACACGACACGTTCAGTAATCGTGATGCATATTATGTTTTAACACAAACACCACACGTTTAACACAATAACTAAATGGGTCGTGTTAACACAACACATTTATCACGACACGATTGACACCAACACGATCTCATACATCATGCACAATAAAACTAATGTGTTTGACATGACACTATAAACACAAGTTGGGCACAACATGACTCAACATGTTTGACAATTGACACGTTATTAAGAATAATTTACAATTACACTCTTAATTAATTGTGTGTGTAGGGCGTGTCACAGCACGACTAATTAATCCTTAGTGCATGTTTTGTAGGTCTCACGCAAACACGACACGATTATTAAACGTGTTGAATTCTCCAACACAAACACGACACGATAACAAAACATGTAAACTCAAACACATTAATTTTGTGCCGTGTGTCATGACTTCACAGATCTAGTTGTGATAGACCCCACAACCGTCACCTTTGTATATTTGTTTATCATAGCTCATTAACTGCACTTATTGATAATAGAACTCGGGTCTTAGAAAAATCACTGCTTATGAGTGTTTCTTTCTTCTTATGCATATTAGTAACAAGTTTTGATCACTGGTACTGTTCAATGAAAGTTGAATAATATTTAAATTGAGTTGGGATACAAATGAGATTTTGTATTCATTTTTATAAATAATCCAATTTTTGTTTTGGTAAGCCATTTGAGCCTATCAAACTAATACACATGAGTGTTTTTTTCGAGGGAGATGGGAGGGAGAGAGGGAGAACAAAATAATAATAATTATAATAATATTTGGTGTGAGGACATTTTTGTCCTAACATCATATATTATTCATAAGGCTGTGGAAACAGCCATTTTAGTTGTGGAAATAGCAATTCCCGGATACAATTCATTTATTAACTTTCAATTCATGCCGACACAAAGTGAAGAGGTGTGAAGATGACCTGTCCCAAACCCAAAGATTCAACCTAACCGTGGGACCCACAATTATTCCACGCAACACCTTTGTTCTTCTGCCACGTGGACATCTGGAGTACTAAAGATTCTGTATAGAAGAATCTCAAATTAACAAAATATAAAAATAAAAATAAAAATTCGAAAACTTGCCATCGGAGAAAGGTAAATAATACACAAAAACCAGAGTTAATAAAGGAATCAAAAATCAAAACTTGCTTTATTGCCTTTATTCGTCTTTTTTTAATTACACCAATTTAATTTTAAACAGTTTTTGAAGAGTTTCGAACATGGTTTCTCTCTCTAGAAGCGCCACTGGATTGTCTTCTTCACACCAATCCTCCTAGGGTTTGCTCTCTCTCTCTCTCTCTCTCTCTCTCTCTCTCTCTCTCTCTCCTCTTCACTGCGATGCATTGTTCTCCAAATCTATCTCACTCTCCTCTTTTTCTGCTCTCAATTTCGCTATTTCATTACCGCTCTGTAAATTTATGTGTGTATCTATCGATTAGGTTTCGGTAATTTGTGATGATGATCGCGACGTTGTCTTTTTCTTACAGGTTTTTGTGTTTACTTGTTGTTTCCTGATCAAGGCCTGGGGGTTTGATCCTTTGAAGTGGAACTGAATGGGGCACATTGCCGGAGTCGAGGTGCTGGACAGTTAGTGAAGTTGGTCGGGTGATCGGAGTGAGGTTTGGATGCATTTGTTTGAGTTTATACTAGAAATATTCAACTGGATGATGTTTTCTGTTGGTTTGTGTAGCTAATTAGGGTGATTTTGTAGAATGCGAATATATGCATAATTTAGAGAATGGATTATGATGGGGATTTTGAGATGTTGCTGCCTAGTTGGATTAGTAGGAATCCCAATGATATGGGGGATTCGCGTATCTTCTTTATTAGTTTTTTTGTTGCTGCTCTAGTTGGGATCGTCACTATAGCCTACACGGCCTTCCAATGGAGAAGGAATATCAATTTAAGTTGGATGAAAGCCATAGCTAGATCTAAGAAAAATCCCAAGACCAGGCACAAGGTTCCTCTAGCCCCCCACACTTGGGTCTTAGAAACCGTATCTCGTGGGAAAAGTTTAAATTGTTGCGTATGCTTGAAGTCCATGTCCCCTTCGCAGCCTCTCGGGCCTAAGATGAATTCAGACAGTTTTATCCATCGCTGTAATATTTGTGGTGCGGCGTCTCACTTAAGTTGCTCTTCGATTGCGCATAAGGATTGCAAGTGTGTGTCGATGTTTGGGTATGAACATGTGGTACATCAATGGGCTGTTCGGTGGACAGAGGTTACAGATCAACCAGATGAAACAGCTTTCTGTAGCTACTGTGAAGAGCCATGTAGTGGGTCTTTTCTTGGAGGTTCGCCTATATGGTGTTGCTTGTGGTGTCAGCGACTGGTGCATGTCGATTGCCACAGTAGCATGTCAAGTGAAACTGGTGATATATGTGACTTGGGCCCCTATAGAAGGTTGCTTTTATCCCCGCTTCATGTAAAGGAATTAAACAGCACTTCAGGTGGGTTTTTGAGCTCAATCACACAAGGTGCCAATGAGATTGCATCTTCAGTGCGTGCAACTATTAGGAGTCAGAGCAAGAAGTACAAACAGGGGAATGAAGCCTTTGCTGACACAGGTAGTGGTGGTAGTGTTGGAGACACTTCGACAGAAAGCACAGCTGAAAACCAGCAAACAGTAAATGGTGTTCATGGAATAGAAGAGGCCTGTAATGGTAGTGTAAATGTAGGGAACAAAGATGGTGATGCAGATAACAAATTGGATTCCAAGCCTACCTTTAAGAGAAGTTCCTCAATCAATCAGAAGGATGAGTCACAGTTATTAAGAATGAAACAGAGATATGAGCTGACTGATTTGCCTTCAGATGCAAGACCCTTGTTAGTTTTTATCAACAAGAAAAGTGGGGCTCAGCGTGGGGATTCTCTCAAGCATCGTTTGAACCTTCTTCTGAATCCTGTTCAGGTTTGGGTTCTCTTAGTGTGGGCCTAGGGCTGCATCTTATTTTATTACAAATTTTGTGTTTACATTATAGGTTTGTATCATTCTAAAGTACACTAGTTATTCAATAGGTATGTGTTATCTTTCCAACTAGCTGATTTAGTGCAATTTCAAAAATTACTCGCTTCGAACAATAAGAGATATTTTGCCCTCTCCTCAAATCAGTCTGCAACTGCCTATGTCATAGATTACTGGTGGCCTAAGATAACGTGTATTCTCATCTGGTGCAAACTTGATCAAATTAAACAGCAGCTGCTCCACAAGAATTGCATAATTTGTGTGACATCTTATTCCCTTTTCCACAAATTTGTGCTCATCTTATTATATTCATTTTGTGGTATTTTGAATATATTTGCAGTTTTAAAAACATATTTTATATTTTTGTTTATTTAATTTTTTTCCCCTAAAGCTGCATGGTTTCTTTCACTGAACACATACAATTACCCTTATGGCAAATGGCAATTACTCAATGCCTCATTATGTGTTCTCACGAAAGTGCAGAAGACTATTGCTTGTGGTTGGGCTTAGCTTTGTACTACTTATCAGGGCATGCAACCTGCAACTGCTACAATTTGCCGCTAAACTTCTATTACATTATAGAATATATTTATTTTGTTTCCTAAATAAAATTATGTGAACTCTTTAATCAACAATGGTGGTTGTTTACCCGTTTGTCTTTAGTCTTATTATGGTCATAATTTAGTGGGTTCTCATGAACCAATATAGTTCCGGTAGTAATGATGGAATGAACCGTGGCGGCGTGGCCCCACAGGCTCGGGCTCTGCTTCAGTGACCTTCATTGTTCATACAGTTCACTAGATTATCTTCAACAGAAGAGCTGCGCTTTTTATTTCTTGTTTTAATCACATTAAAGTGTTTTGGCAATATATTATCTATAGATGGAAACTGCTTGAAGTTGCGGCTCTAAATTGGGAACATCACATTCTTTTTCTTAAGAAAATAATGTGGGTTTTAAAAAACAGTAGTTATGATCATTTTCATTTTATCTAATGATGTTTGGTTTACATTTATGTTTTGATTTTGATTTTATTTAAATTTTGATGATTCACATACCTCGTTTGATATTGTAGCAACTATTGGTTATGGTTTTCCTTTCAGGTTTTTGAGCTGAGCTCAGGACAGGGACCAGAGATTGGTCTTTATTTATTCAGAAAAGTTCCTCACTTCAGAATCCTTGCTTGTGGAGGAGATGGGACTGTTGGTTGGGTTCTAAATGCTATAGACAAGCAAAATTTCGTTTCTCCTCCTCCAGTTGCTATTCTTCCTGCAGGAACTGGAAATGATCTGGCCAGAGTTCTATCTTGGGGAGCTGGTTTGGGCTCAGTAGAAAGACAAGGAGGTCTTTGCACGCTGTTGCAGCACATAGAGCATGCTGCAGTAACCATTCTGGACCGCTGGAAGGTGGCAATTGTAAATCAACAGGGAAAGCAACTTCAACCACCAAAATTTATGAACAACTATCTTGGTAAGCAGACACAATCTGTATGTATTTCTCATGCGTCACGCATGACAGTGAAGGAGACCAACCCTTCCAACAAATTATTTTTGTATCAGCTGCTGATCTGATCTTCATATATCTACTGTATACATGCATTTAACATAGTTGTATATCTCATATTTATACTTTTGGGTTTCTTTGTCTTAGTTCATTTGTTGCCGTTAGTACTTCTGATCTGCCCTTGAAGATTTCTGCTCTAATAATGTGACATTGGCTGCCCATTTGTGGCAATGTACACTGATGTTAATAGTATCCTTGACAACATGCTGATCTGTCTTGCTCACTAGTCACGACTAGTTAACCCTTGCTTTGTTTACAGGAATCGGCTGTGACGCAAAGGTTGCTCTTGACATCCATAATTTGCGGGAGGAAAATCCAGAGAAGTTCTACAACCAGGTAATCATAAACTTTATTTCTTGGTTGAAGAGTTCCTCATCAAATGATGTTGGCAACTCGCTGCACTGTTCTAATAGGCATATAATTAAACTTTTGGTGTATTCAGTATTGCATGCATATTTAGTAGCCAAAAATCTTTTTGCCAAATTACAGCCTTTTATTGGGTTCCCAATCTGTCAACAGGTGATGCTGTTCTAACCTTTTGCAGCTCTACTCATTTTACCCTGATAAAATTCTCTCATTGGAACTTGGTGATGATATCTGAGCAACGAAAAAGGCAGATAAATAGCTTCATGAAACAGTCAATTAGATGATCCTGCTTTTATTAAGATCATAAATCCATTAAAGAGTTTTTCTAGGGAACAATTTTATGATTTTAGATGCTAGAATTGATATCCGTTTCTTTCTAACCATTTATTTATCGAGCTTCTTTAATTTCATTACCATAAATATGTGAAATATAAATGCAGTTCATGAACAAAGTTCTTTACGCACGTGAGGGTGCTAAGAATATAATGGATAGGACGTTTGCTGATTTTCCTTGGCAAGTTCGAGTTGAAGTGGATGGTGTTGAGATAGAGGTCCCTGAGGTGAGTGGATTTACCACTTTGTCTGAAGTTGATACTCTTCTTCTTAGCTATGTATTTACTTTATTGATTATGCTAATAAGCTATGTTGGGTTGTTTTAAGAGGACAAGAGGTCCATCTGTTCTTTCTCTAAATTTATCATGCCAGCTGGTTTTACTTTTGCATGTTCTTGATATGTAGCCAAATCCCTTTTTACCACTATAGTTGAGCTCTGCTATTGGTGTCTTTTCTCTTCCGGTGGATTTTTTTTTTTATTTCCTAGATCTGCACTGTTATTGCAGCAGGCCACTAATATGTATTCTTCTTGCTACATATATAACTTTGCTTTCAATCTTGCAGGATGCAGAAGGTGTTCTGGTTGCTAATATAGGCAGCTACATGGGTGGGGTGGACTTGTGGCAAAATGAGGAAGAAAATTTTGATAATTTTGATCCACAATCTATGCATGATAAAATGTTAGAAGTTGTGAGCATCTCTGGAACTTGGCATCTTGGAAAGCTTCAGGTAGATTGGTATTTCGGTATATAGGTTATATGGATCTTGGTTCTTGAAGTTTTGAGAATATGATCTATGTATGATACTGGTATCTGTTTTTTACTTCTTTGTAATTTAGCTTATGCTTTTAGTAGAAGGATTTATTTTGACTGAATCGGGTTAGAAAAAATAGTAGGACTCAAATTTTGAATGTCCCTAGAAATAACAATTAAAGGACACAATGAATGTTTTTCTGTTGGATAATTAGGAGTGAAAAAAAAAAAAGAAAAAAAAAAAAAAAAAAGATTTCAGCTCATCAACATATG
>JAYMTH010003830.1:0-10442 GCA_036897465.1 Pelargonium australe | reverse complement strand
TGAGACGATGTCGGCTACTGCTTGGAGGTGAGGAACCGGTGAGCCCAAAACAAGAAGGTTCGACGACGGCTACCCGAGGATGACGCCAGTGGCTCTTTGATCGGCGTAACAATGAGAGAGCAAGAGGGAGAGGGAATCTGTGTGATCGCGAGAGAGGAAGAGGAAAGGAGGATTTTAATTTTTATTTATTTTTCTATTAAAAAATAATTAATTTCCACATAACAATATTTTTTGCTGAATCAGCTATTTTTTGCCACATCAACTCATTTTTTGTCACGTCAGCTCACTTAACGGATTACTTGACGGTTTTTAACGGTAGACACTAAATTGGGTTCAAAGTTAAACCATAGGTACTATATTGAGTTGAAAATAAAAGTGTAGCTACTCAATTGGATACAATAAAAGTTTAGGTACTAAATTAGGTATGATTGCAAAGATTGGGTAAAAAAAAAACCTTTATCCCAAAAACAAAAGTAAGAGTCTACAGTTACAAAAAGGGTGTGTATAAGATAGACAAAATCAATGATCCCTAAACCTAACCTCAAATTTTGCTGAACCCTAAGCTCATCAGTGGCTTCCTTCTCCTCTCGTCGTCTTTTATTTTTCTGCAAGTGGCCTGGGCAGTAGCAGGTAAGTTTTCTACTCTCTCTTTTTTTCTTGGCATGCTCGCAAAGAATCACCTGAAACAAAATATATATTATATGAGAACCAAGAGGCACAGTTTTCTGTTTCTACTTCGTCCATGCTCTCTGCAATTTGTTTCTTTCTACTTTCTAAATCAAGTTTCAGCTTTTAGGTTCTGCAGTTTCTAAGATCTTCTTACATATGTGGTCTTGGGTTTGAAGTAATTGTCTTGAGAGTTGAGACTGATGGAAGTTCATTCATTTCCTAGCTTAAACTTGGAAGCATCTTGAAGATTGATTTGCAACTAAATTTCAACACTTTAGGAACTTTCTTTTGACTAATTTTAATATTTAAGGTGTTTTCAAATTGCAAATCTAAGAAAATGAAATGACATGATAGAGTTGTTATTTGAATTTCCTGAATCAAGTTGCTAGAATTAAGTATTAGATGAATCCACTCTTTATCTTTTAAACAGATACATGCCTTAGATGTTCTTCGACTTTAACCAAGGAAATATGTGTTTTTTTAGTTGTTAGCAATTCTCCCAAGTTTTTTTTCAAAGCCATATATATTGATTATTGCTTTACTAGGTAGATCAGATATGGCGCAAGCTGATCCCTCTACGGATAGAATTAGTTCCCTCCCAAGGGACGTGACTGATTCCATTCTCGAGCGCTTGATCATTCGAGAGGCTGTAAGGACAAGTATACTATCACGCAAGTGGCGTAACAAATGGAAGACAATTTCAAATATTAAGTTTGATTACAATTTTAGAGATGCAAATCAACTTGAAAGTGTTATCAACAGAATTCTCGTTCTTCACTCTTCCGAAATTCGCAAATGCCAAGTCTACATACCCTTTGATCTTTCTAGAGTCCCGGATATCATACCTATGATGTATCATCTATCAATCAATGGTATTAAGGATTTGTCAGTATTCAACGATGTTGGGCATTATAATCTTATTTTGCCTAGCTATTTCTTTTCCTGTCATAAACTGACTGATTTGTATCTTTGGGGATCCCTATTCAGACCACCACCTGTATTCTGTGGATTTAACTGCCTAGTTTCGCTTCAATGTCATCAGACCCAATTCAAAGATGTTAAAATCGCGAGCTTCCTGTCCAGTTGTCCGCTACTTGAGAATTTAACATTGCGAAACTGTACTGGTGTTGACCATCTTGTTATTGATGCTCCAAACCTTAAATACTTGTTAATTGATAGATGTTATGACATAGAGTTGATATGTTTTAAAAACACGCAAAATTTGGCTACGGCCAACGTTTGGATGTATAGTTCTCTGAAGAATACCGAACAAAACCAGAGGATGGCAAGTTTTATCAGTGCTTTTCCTAAAATTGCGAAGCTTACTCTTGGGGACTATGGGGACTCTTATTTCAAGGTAAGAACGCGACGTATATATTGATAGAATGTATTTGAAGTGTTATTCATGAGCTAAATTCTTGCTTTATTTGCAATGCAGTTACTGGCTTCAGGTGCTGTTCCATTGTGTGTCCCGGTTTCACTGAGCCTTCTTAAGTTTCTGGAGCTGGTATCTATTAGTTTCTTCAACTATTATCAGATTTCATGTGCTCTCTGCTTGATTAGAAGCTGTCCCAACTTGCAGGAACTTCACATACGGGTGAGTCGACATTACTAGTTTATCTTCCAGTTTCAATCATGATGCATAAATAAACTGTTAACAAATTTGAAAATACACATTTCAGTTATGATTTTCCCCATTGTGACGAACTCAAAACTAAAAATGACGAAAATGACCAATAATGTTTCAACCTTAGGGGTGTGTACTGTGAGTTTGATCTGGCTTCTGATTGTGTATAGGGCATGGAATCCAAAGATGATGACTTGAGCTCAGTGAAGATCTACCTAGAAGAAGCTCTCGCACCTCGTACCTCTCTGGACCAACTTGAAACAATTAGTATTAATTGGATGAGAGGAGCGGGACCTGAGCTGGAATTCATCAAGTTCTTGCTTTCTTGTTCGCCGAAACTTAAGACTCTGAATATTAGGTTCGACATATTTGTTACTGCTGATGTTTTCATGGGGGCTTCAATGGAGTTGTTAAGTTTTCAAAGGGCATCATCAGAAGCTAAAGTGATTGTCGATAAGCCTTTATGTTGCCAATACTATATGGCGAGTTGAGCTACTACTTGTGGCTTTTTGCTTGTTTGGGGGACTAAACAATACTTCCATTGCTAGGCATATTAAAGAAAAGTGTTAATTTGGAGCTGGACGGATGCAGTAAAGGCTTTATGGGGGCAGTTGCCCCCACTTAGTTTTGATATTTTGTGCGGCACGGAATTGTAAATGTCAAATCACTGAGGTGATGACATCTTATTAAATTTTATTCGAGACAAAGTATTTTTAGGTGCATAAATTTTGATAAATGTATAAATTGGTCACTTTTGACAAACTTTGTATAAATAGGTGCATAAACTTTCAATTTTAAATAAGTAAGTCAAATTCACTAACGGTGTTAACTTTTTCCGGTAAAAATAATTATGTACTCCGTAATAGTTTATTTGTCATTTTAAAGATGTCTAGCATGACATGGACATTGATGACGTGTCATGTTTGTACGCAAAATATTAAAATAATTTTACGAGTCATACGACAATTAATTATTCAAAAAAAAAATTATCTCTTCGCTCCCATCTTTCTTCTCACGGTTTACTCTTCTTCTTTTTGTATGCATTTTTTTTTCAAAAAATAAAACAACAAATCTTGATAATATATAATTTATATGGAAGATTAGTTCGAAAATTATGGAAATTGTCTCTATTTGCTATAGAAACTATACGAGCGCAACAATTCTCTAAATAATCATTTAGATGATCAATCAGCTAGCATTATAACTATTTAATTAAGAAGTTGAGAATAAGACGAGTTATGTACTTGGATGCAAATGTGACAATTCAGATTTTGGATAAAAAAGATTAACTCAGTCGAATCTTAGCTGAAAGAGTTTCAAATCAGATCAAATTGGTTAAAGTTTCTCTTTTTAGTGTAAATGAATAGATTTATCCGATTTGATTCAATTCAAAATTGATCAAATTAAATGGAATTGTATCTTATTTTATCCTAATTGGATTTCTGCTACTCGCGGATTTGGAACTCGATGTGAATTAAAATATTGAGTGGTAAACTATAAAAAAAAAAAGTAATCGGAATTGACATTGGGAGAAAAAAAATTAGATCAATAATCAATTGAAAAATGGCGTAAAATTTATTTGTTTATTTTCAAAGTTAACATGTTATCGCAATTACACACGTTTTGTTTCACATAGTAAAAAAAGTATAAAAAAATAACAGAAAAAGTTAACTCCGTTAGTGAATTTGAAAGTTCATGCACCTTTTTGTACAAAGTTTGTCAAAAGTAACATATTTATACATTTGATCAATGTTCATGCACCTAAAAAGTTTATTTCAATAAGAAAGTTAAATGATCGGCTTCTTAGTATAATATGTTTTCACATTTAGGCTAATTAAATTGAATCGTGAAAAGGGGGAGAAGGAAATTATTGGTGCACAACAAGTCTCAATAAGAGAAGAGAATGAGGCCATTCAAGAAATAAAGAAGAAAGAAGAGCAACGAAGGAGAAGCCAAGAAATAGAGAATGGTGCTAGTCGCAACGCAAGTGCTAGTAATGTTGACTCGAACAAGACTAGACCGCGAGGAAGAAGACAAGAACGAGAGTGCGTGAAGGAATCTACGAATTCGTGTAGAGCATCGATCCAACAACGGATTAAAGCTTGTTTTGGATGATAGTTTGGTCGGTAAGGTTGTATATGTCATTGAGAGTTGAGACACATATTGACAATTCCAGACTTCGTCACTATTCTCATCTCAAATGAAAATTTGTCTAATTCAAAAATATTGATTGCGTGTTGATCACATACCTGCTCTCGTCACGGTGGTCCTAGCTCATAAACGAAGTATCAATTTTACGGTAACTCTTGAAACTACATATTTGCATTGGTGCCCCTAGGCAAATAGTTAATATAAATAGTGTCAATTTACTATTTGTTTAGGGGTGTTATTGCAAATTCCCGAAGATGATTGATTGAATGGTTTTATATACAGGAAACAGTATCGAGCCCTAGCCCCAATTCCAAAGCCCTAATCGATCTACACCCTCAACATCAGTCTTCGTCTTCGCTCCTCTGACGAACTCAGATCACACCAAGTTCTCCAATCGATCTGAAATTTTAGCCATTTCTCGCTACCTATTAAGAAGTGATTTGAGAACTTCAAACCGAGCTCCACGATTTATTCAATTTCAGTTCCTCTGTTTTTCTTTTTCTTTTAAATTGTCTGCTACTGTTGATTTCGTGCACTTATGAATCATATTTAAAAGCTGAAAGCTTAATGAGCAAATGGGTTTGCTTGATTACAGAGAAAGAACGTTTTTTTTATATAATTTTTTGATGGGTACTATGTACTTGCTGATGATGACAGACATAGGCATGAGCTGATACAACTTTTTTGCGCATCGTGTAGATTCTCTACACGGGTTGTTGATGCTATGAAGAATGTGCCTAAATGCTAATCTGAGGCCTTACTTCTTCTTTTTTTTTTTCTTTTTTTTTTTAAGTCTAAGAGGAATTGTCTGTTTGCCTGTGATTGGACTCTTAGAGATTGTATATAGTCTGGGTTAATAATGCTGTGCATCTTTTTAAAAGTTTCATTAATTTCTGAGAGGGATTGTTTGCCAGTGATGACAACATGGGACTTGAGCTATAACAACTTTTTTGCGCATCATGTAGATTCTTCTACATGGGTTGTTGATGCCAGGAAGAATGTGCCAAAATGCTAATCTGAGGCTTAGTCTCTAATTCAGGCCATTTTTAGTCAATTAAGAGCTTCAATGTTTTCAATCTTCTGACTTTTCTTTAAATTTCAGTATTCAATTCAGCCAAATATGAGAGGATTGATAAAAGATAGAAACTTTTTGCTGTTTGATGTTGTGTGATACAAGTATCTGCAGTGTCCAGATTTTTGCCGACTTTACTGTACGTGTGTTGCTGTTAACTGGTGTTTTGTTTCTTGAACTTAGTGTGTGCATAGTCATCCTTAGAACTGTTTGTTCATTCTACAATATGTGTCTGTTTGTGCGGTTTCTCATATAGTATGTAGAGTCCCAATTATTACCAACAAATTCCTACTACCCAAGTCTTCAAAGATGATGAAGCTCAGACTTGATTGCAGCCATTTAACTTGTACAGCTAATGTTGGATTCTAACTTTGTTGCTAAAGATGAATGTGCCATGGGATTCGATTGTATCAAGTTCAGTGAGATAAATGTCCTGCATCGATCACCTGTCATACGGACCATAGTTCAATATTCGTTAAGTGTTTAAGGTAATTTAAGGTGTACATGTGTTGAATTTAAGTGAATCTTCATTGCAAGAATTCAGACAAATTGAGTTTATTACACGTGTATTTGGTTACTGGTATCTTAAGATTGCCATTTTTTCTATGCTTGCCTTATTTTAATCATTTATGAAATGTTATAGATATGATGCAGAAAGTTGTTAAAGAGCTGCTTAGTTGGATTTGTCTGTATATAGATGGGATTAGTTAGAGCAACCGACCTGTCGACATATATATCCCTTGCGTGTCCAAAATGCCATTTCTCTTCATATTTGCTGACATTAGTATAGCTTGGACTGGTTGGTTAAGACTGGTCACATCTTTTTGACTGGTAGGTTTTTTCATTCCATGTGTATTAGAAGTTGCTGTCATGAGTCATGAATGTTAGTTGTGCGATGAAGCTGAAAACTTTCAGGTTAAGCAAGCTGCACATTTCCCACCTATCATTTCTCTCATTATATACCACGTCCAATCTCATCACAACTCAACCACATGAAACTATCATATCAAGTCTCTTAACATTTCTTGCTTGCCATCTATATCCATAGTTCCTTACAGGTCAAAGTGGTGTTTGTATCTATCTGAAAAAGAAGAAACTTGGTGATGGGACCTGGTGGACCAGGAGGCCCTGGTTGGGGACCCGGTGGTGGTGGTGGCGGAGGACCTGGTTGGGGACCAGGTGGCGGAGGACCTGGTTGGGGTCCAGGTGGCGGAGGACCTGGTTGGGGTCCTGGTGGTGGTGGATTTGGGCCGGGACTTGGCTGTGGCTTGTTTGATGGTTTATGCAGTATGTTTACTTCCTGGTAAGTACAGAAACCGATCATGAAAAATGGTGTTACCTGTGAATTGTACCTTATCATCATATATGTTGGAGCTAAGCTAATTACAAATTGTTTGTGTGAAATGCAGTTTATCCTGCTTGTGTTGCTGTGGTTTGTTTCAAGAATGTTTCGGCGGTCCTCGAGGAGGAGGAGGCGGATTTGGTCCACCCGGTGGCGGGCCTCGATGGTAGGTAGCCCATCAATTTCCTCCCAGTGTATTTCTTTTCCCTCTTTGCTTCAGCTCATATCAATTCCCATGAATGTTGTAATTTGTTATTGATTTTACAGAGATTGTTTCTCCATCACACATCAGTTAAATTCCAATAAAATGTTACTTTCCACACCCAACACTTTTTGGAATTTTATTTGTTTCTATATTGATCTTATCTATACTTATTTCCTTGACTCCAAATAAATGACTGTTTTTGGTTGAATTTTGTGTCTTAAAATAAGTGTATTTCCTTTGGGCAAACTTTGTGTCAGCACTTGTGTAAAACTTAGGTTGAGATATTGATAAGAATCATAATAAATATTGTGATTGTATTCACTTCACTTGAACCACTTGGCAACTTTTGTAATGATCACTTGACTAAATCAAATTTCCCACATATTGGCTAAAAAAACACTACTATAAGACAAATGCCTGAATTGGGCAGGGCCAGGTTTCTCTGCCTTGACTCTTGAAAATTGATAAATTAGTGTGATTCTTATAACTTTGTTTGTTTCTGCAAATCACAATTCAACATTTGTCAGTCCATTAGCAAAGTTATATAGAGACTCAAGCAGATGAAGAAGAAGAAGAAGAGAGACTCTCATTTGGCTTGAACCAATTCATTTTGCCAATTGTCATCCGTATAATTACAAGACTATTGATGTTTTGGGTTATCCATTTGGTTCCAACAAAATAGGATCAGGGTCCCAAATTCGGAAAATGGATGTGTCCACAATAAATGAAATTACACGGTCATGTTCTCATTAACATATCGATATAAAAATTATGTTAACACAATATAACTCGGGCACACCTGCACGCTTCACAACCCAAGAGGCTATATCGCTCTTGGAGCAACTTCTTCTTCAATGATCCTTGCGTAATGAAACTAAGTTTTCATGGGGATCCACATTTGTTTATGCTATATAAGACGTTAAAATGTCACATCAATATTGTAAATGCTCATATAAGTTTAAGCCAACCTCCACTATGCTCGGGAGGTAAGTGTGTGTCCTGTAATCTGCCTAAGCGTCCAAAAGAGGTATCCCTAAAAGGCAACCCATGAGCTCACCATGAGTCCATCTTGCGACCTACCAGTCACATAGTGTCACGTCATTGATCATATTTGTGACTATAGATTCCTCATTTTTGGTTATGGGGAAGACTTCATTTTCCACATTTTATGCTTCACACTTTCTCTCAAATTTGTAGTGTTTAGATCCTCTTGATAAAGATACTTATTATAAAAATCTGTGTTTTTTCAAATCACCTTCATATTTACCTCAACACATGTATACAAAAAAACAAGATTGAGATACGGTACAAGTTTGACCCATAGCAAAAGAGACGTATCAAATGCTATTAGCCAGATACGAAGAGTATTAAAATATAATTGTAGGGCGGAAAATAGTTTCTTTTGTCCCTGTCCTCGTCCCCGTATGGAAAGCGGGACAAATATTTCTCCTATCTCTGCCTTGTTTCCCTAAAACAAAATTATATATCTTCATTTTCATCAAGTTTGAAATTGTAGATTTTCATCGAATTCGAGTGTAAATGTCATTCTCACCTCCAAGTATAAAAATGTTATCACACCGTCTAAGAAAAGAGACCGATGCATTTACGTAACGCTTAGATTAAGAAAAACAAAAAGAGAATAAACACAAAAAATAGAACCGTTGCAAGGACAAAAATAGTTACAATTTAAACTTGAGTAACCGGTAATGGGAGTCTCATTCTCATCCCGATACTTGATTTCTACCCATGAATACAGGTCATAGTCCACCTGGCCATTTATCAACATAACATTCTCGTGTGTTTCAACAAAATTATTCAAAGTCTTGCTGACTGGCTCATCCACTCTGTAATTTTCGACCGTTACATATATAAACATTTGGAGCTCCGGCACCTTACGCTCCACATGACCTCTCTGACCGGTCCAAGTACTGTACAGCGATGCACATTATCTTCCAATACCCAAAATACCCCTCCACGTCATCGCACAGTTGCTTCAAATTCAAATGGGTACAAAAGGGGTAATATCGGAAAACTAGGTTTCGAATTTAAATTTTCTTTACTATTGCCGGAATTTAGCGCCCAACGCCTCGAGTCTCACGACGTATTTGGCTGAGACACACGTGTCGCGTCGTGATTGGACAGTCCACACAGAATAAGAGAGAAAATAAAATCTGAAAAGACTAGGACGATACCACCATATTTAAACACACAAGTCTCTTCAAATACTTGAGAACATAACTCAGAGAAAGCTCCGGCCACTTTCGTCTCTCTCTATCTCGCCGCCGGCGAAGAACCGTCACTAAGCTCAGGTACTCTATCGTCCCTCTCTTCTTATATATGTAACTGTTAGTGCTGGTTGGTTGTTGTAGACTTGTAGAGAGTCAACAGACTGTGGTGTTTCTGTGTGCGGTGGTCGGAGTTTTTCCGGCGGAGGATGGCAGTTTGGTAAATTAACGGACGGTTTCAACATTTTCGTTTACGGGAAGACCTTAAATTTGGCATTTTATTTCTTTTTTTGGCGTATCTGAATGAAACGAGGATTTCATTTTCCTTCCGTGTATTTGTGTAATTACCGTTCTGTCCCTTATTGTATGTGTTAATTGATGAACAAGTTCCATGATTGTTGCTTTGTTTCTTGAAATAATCTGTGTTAATTGCTTAATTTATGTGGATTTTAGGGCTAGAGAATTGAGAGCTTGTGTTTGGTTGATGTGTGAGTGAAGGTGGGGATTATAAAGGAGAGGAAAATGATGGAAATGCAGAGGCAAATGTCGTCACACAGGTGGTGGTTTGATAGTCACAGCGGCTCTAGGCGATCCCCATGGCTTCAATCCACTCTTGCCGGTAAATTGCACGTTGCTCGCACTTCCATTAGTTTGATTTTGTTTACTATTGTTGATTTGAAAATTCAAATTGATGTTGCTTTTTGGAAAGATTTGAGATTTGACTTACTAGTGAACTCGTAAAATGTAAAGTGCTAGTTGTGGCCTTGATGGGTTGGTAGGTTACTGTGTTTGAGTGTCTATGCACAAAACAAAATTTGAATTTGAGGATGTGAGGGTTAGCTAGAAAATCGAAAAGTTTAGGGACAGTAAATCCAAGATCCGGGTTGTTGATTGGTTTTAATCTGGCCTTTGGATAGGTTGTGGGGTTGGGAGAGGGTTCCACCACTTGTTAGGTAGGTATCGCATACTATTACAATTTACAATCTTTTGTTTACCTTTTTGTTTTATAAATTTTGGTGGTCCAAGTACGAGTGGGCGTAAAAAAATGATACTAGTTGAGGTATACACCCTCTCCCATCAGCAATTTCTGCAATATGTCGCCCTAAAAGAGGTTACATTTTCATGTGAAAGAGTGAAGACAGGTCCACAAG
>JAYMTH010003829.1:0-10442 GCA_036897465.1 Pelargonium australe | reverse complement strand
CAAAGTTCTTGAAGAATATTAAATAAATAAATTATAGAATAAAGTTGAGGGTAAAATGATAATTTTATATAAATTAGGGTTTAGTTTAATTAAATTGAGGGAATAATGATAATATCACATTAAAAATTATTTTTTTATTATAAAAAATGTGTCACGTCAGCTGAGTTAACGGATTTCGTTAAAAAATTAACGACAGTGATGACGGAAAAACAAAATGTAAAGTACAGAAACTGCTGCGGAACAAATCAAAGTTCAGAACCCCTACAAAATAAATGTATAGTTCAAGTACCTCAGCGGAGTTAAAACCGCATTTTTTTTTTTTTTTTTTTAGCTCTTCACAATTTCAATTCATCGCTCTGTAAACTCCACCGAACTCTTTTATCTCTCTCCCTCAATCTCCCGCCATTCTTCCCAAACCTTCATCTTCTCAACATCAAAACCCTAACCCCAAATTCACATTAAATCGACAATCATAAACCTCCTATGTGCCGATGATTCTGGGGTGTTCTCTACCAGTCTTGCTCGAGAGTACAATCTCGCATCTTCTACATTTGGTGCGTCTCATATTATTGTTGAATTTGTACACTACCACACAATCCCAAATCCATTGGGAACCCATCATCATCAAGTCTCCGATTACGGTAAACTTTAAGTTGAAGCTATGGCTACTGGACTGCTATACTTTGTAATGGTAATTGATTGTTTTTTCTCCTGGTTCATTTAACTTCACAATGTTTGAACAGTGAAGTATTTTTTTTTATTAAATGTGCCCTTGTTCATGCTCTTTTGATCAAGTAATGTGATGTTAAACATTCCTGTAGTTACTTCATGTTTAGATATGAGAATATTCACAATTGGCAACACAGAACTACCAGAATATGTATAGGTGATATAAATTTGCAAGTAATTGAGAAAACCTTGATTTGTTCTTCAAAATAAGTTGATTATTTCATGAATTAGTTACCAGTGGCATAAACTAGTAGAATTATAAGCTGGTGTTTAGAGTCTTTATTCTAATAATGTTGCAATAGTAGTTATTTAGAAAGTAAAGCAGATAGACGATCAGCCAATCAGTTGAGCGAAGTTGCGAGTGACCGGAGGAGTGAAGGTGGCGATGAGCCTACTCCCGCTTTTGATGTCATTCAGATTGAGTGGCATTTGGTTGTTGTTCAAGTCTCCATGACCTTCCAAGTGGAGAGTGGCATTGAATGGAATCCCTAAATCTTTGTTGAGGCTTTGTTTTAACTGACCAACGGTGGTCATCCGGTTGCGGGTGAACCAAACTTGCCTCGAACCATTGATTGTCAACTCCACCCGATACTTTTTGAACACGAACAACTCGTCACCGTCTTTGAGATTCAGCAACAGCACTGCGCTGTTTTCATTCATCCACCTCTCCCCGAGATACAAATCAAACATGTCCGGATCAGCACAGCCCTGGCGGACGTCTGGATCCTCAGGGAACACCCTCGCTATGAATGGAATCATTCGAGCTTTCACGTCTCTTATAGTCCAAAGGACATTTGCAGGAACAACTATCCTTTGGTCTCCCAACACAACTCTTAGTGCCACAGTCTGATCACTTATCAATTAGCTGAAAAGATTTAAAAGAATAGTAGTTGTAACAGTAATGGTGCTATATATACATATACTTACATCGATTGTCAGGAGGAGCTGGATTTGACAGCCATCATTGTCAATTCTGCACTGACTGCGATTGTATTCGTTGCGGAGCGGGCATCCATCGAACATGAAGATTTGACTGTCGACTGGTATGTTTTTTTTTGTAGAAATCTCATGTTTCATCCCTAGGACAGTCTGCAAAAAGTACCACTCTGTTTCGTAAAATATGTTGTTTTTGCGCATAAACGTTACTTTGATCACTTGCTTCATTTCAGGTGCTTCTTTTTCTTGCTCGTCAGAGTCTAATTAACAGCTGCCAAGTTAAAAAGTATCAGTGGATGCTGCTACAATTTTCTGATGGATTGTTGTTGTTTCTTCGTTTTAATGGAAAATTGTCATGCACGTTAGAGTCAGTGCACTCATAGAAATTGCACCTGTTTTGAAGCTCATGAGAATGGTAACCAGCTAGAAGAAGCTCATGAAAATGGTCATTTGCATTTCAACCGCTTCAACGCATACAAAGGTTATGAGTATTTCAAAACATGCATGAATCAAGTTAAGTTGATTTTATCATAGCTGTTATACAAGTTTTTGTCTCAGGCTTGTTTGAATGAGTTGGTCTTCAATTCCCAGTTGAGATTATGCCTTTGTTACTAGACAAAGTTTGATTAGTAATATTTCATTAAAGTTAGGGTTAATTGGTTTTCAATTCTCAGTTGAGATCATGCCTTTGTTACAAAACTATTTAACTCATATAGTTATTAAAAAATTACATTAAAATAAATCATTATTACGTCCCAGAATAAATGTATTTTACTTGCATTTTTTTCCCAAAAACAAATGTTTTGTTTTATTTTGAAGATAGTTAGTTATGTTTCCCTATAATAAGTTAGTTTATTATTCTTTAAGAAAGTTAGCTATGTGTGATGATAAATCACATTCAAATCAAATAATTACTCCATCCCAAAATTAGTGTATTTCACTTTCTTTTTTGCTCAAAAATAAATATTTTGTTTTATGGTTGTTTACTTTTTCATCTGATAGTTTGCTTTGGTTTGGCGATGGGGTTGGGGTTTCATGTCTGGCCTTATCGCTAGAGTTTGTATTGGTCTCTTTTTTATTTAATATAAACTCTTTAGTTTCTTAAAAAAAAAAAATGGTTAGTTATGCTTCCATACAATAAGTTAGTTAGTATTCTTTGAGAAAATTAGTTATGAGTTGTGATAAAAAGATGAGTTATACACTACTAACTATTTTAATCATTGTTTTTCTCAAAATACAATACATGACACTTACAGATATTTAGGTTAAGGGCCTTTAGTTGAAGATATAGCTACTGCATTGCAATACTTTGTAATGGTACTTGATTGTTTTTTCACCTGATTTATTTTGTTTAGCTGCATTCAAATTCACAATATTTGAACAGTGAAATATCAATCTATTAAATGTGCCCTTGTTCATGCTCTTTCTATCAAGTAGTGTGATTTTAAACATACCTCTATAGATATGAGAAGTTGCACTACTGACACCACAGAACTACCAGAAAATAGCTAAATAAATTCACTAGTAATTCAGAAAACCTTGATTTGTTCTTCAAAATGTGTACAGTTGATAGCACAATTCTCCTAAACTTGTGAGATTGAAAGTTGATTATTTCATGTATTAGTAATTTCCACTGGCATAAACTAATAGAGTTATAAAGTTGACCGTTTTCAGCACAAGCTGGTGACTACAGTCTTTATTCTAAATTTCTGATAATGTTGCGATAGTAGTTAGTTAGAAAGTAAAGCAGATGATCAGCGAAGCAGATGATCAGCGAAGCAGATGATCAGCGAAGCAGATGAGTGAAGTCGTGCAGGACGGGTGGATGGAAGGTGGCAATGAGCCTACTCCCGTTTTGGATGTGATTCAGAAAGTGCGCGTCGTAGTTCAAGTCTCCATGACCTACCAAGTGGAGAGTGGCATTCATTGGAACCTCAAAATGTGTGTTGAGGTGTTGTTTTAACTGACCAATGGTGGTCAACCGGTTGAGGAAGAGCCAATCTTGACTGGATTGATTGATTGTCAACTCCACCCGATACCTTTTAGCCACAAGCAACTCGTCGCCCTCATTGAGATTCTCATTGAGTTTCAGTAACAGCACTGTGCTGTTTTCATCCACCAACCTCCCTCGGAGATACAAATCAAATATGTTCGGATCAGGAAGGTCCTGGTGGAAGTCTGGATCCTCAGGGAACACCCTCGCTATGGACGGAATCATTTGAGCTTTCACGGCTTTTATAGTCCACAGCACATTTACAGGAACAACTATCCTTTGGTCTCCCAACACAGCTGTTATAGCCTCAGTCTGATCACAAACAAATGAGCTTAAACGATTTAAAAGGATAGTAATTGTAACAGTAATGGTGCTATATATATGTACTTACATCGTTTGTCAGGAATAACTGGATTCGACAGCCATCTTCGTTGATTCCGCTCAGCCCGCGAGTGTATATGTTGGGGAGCAGGCATCCATTGAACGCGAAGATTTGATTGTTGACTGGTATGTTTGTTTTTGCAGAAATTTCAGCTTTCATCCCTTGGACAGACTGATAAATGTACCACTTGGCTTCCATAAATACTTTGTTTTTGCGCATAAACATCACTTTGTCCGCTTGCGCCATTTCAAGTGCCTCTTTTTCTTGCTCGTCAGAGTCTAAATAACAGCTACCAAGTAAAAAAGTATCAATGGATGGTACACTTTGCTGATGGATTGTTGTTGTTTCTTTGTTTTAATGGAAAATTGTCATGCACGTTAATTAGAGTCAGTGCACTCATAGAAATTGCACCTGTTTTCAAGCTCATGACAATTGTCATTTGCATTTCAACCTGTTCAATACATGCAAGGGAAATGATTATTTCAAACATGCATGACTCAAGTTTAGTTGATTTTACTATATCTGTCATACAAATTTTGGACCTATCTACTACATTTGTATTATATAACATGAACATAGATATCTCATTCTCATGCATGCCTGTCATAGAAGCTTATTTTTGAACATTTTTTTTTAATCCAATTTATTTATGTCAATTATGCTCATCAACGGGGCAAGTGGCTTAAGGTGGTTGCTTCTCATGAGATCTCAAGTTCGAGCCTTAAAACATTCACTTACACCATGCTCTCCCAATTATGTTATTAGCATTTATCTACACAAACATTGATTTGGTTGGAAAAATTTGTGCAGGTGGAAGAACTGAGGTTTAGGTTGATTCACGATTTGAACATATCTTTGAAGAAGAAGCAAGTATGGAGGCCAGTAACGAATTCAAATTTATTTTTCCATCGGCTTTTCAAAAGCAGATACTTTTCGAATGGAAAATTAAGTGGAGATCAATCTTGGAGAAGCAAACAATCATATCTTGATCTTCTTAATCGTGCAAGGAAAATATGAGGGGAAATGGTTGGTGTAGCCTTGTTTGTTGGATGCACCCACCAATACCATGGTACAAATCTAATCAGACGTCGTCGTCTTGCTCCAAAATAGTTAATAAACGCTACAAGATGAGAAAACGAAGCAAACCAAAGAACAACTCAATCAAGCAAGCTTCAGTTGGTCCAGTTTTGATTGCTTTTCTTCTCTTTTCACAATTTCAATTCACCAAACTTTTTTATCTCTCTGCCCCAATCTTCCGCCATTCTTCCCAAACCTTCATCTTCTGAACATCAAAACTCTATCCCCAAATTCACTCAAAATTAACAATCTTAAACGTTTAAGATTAACCCAATTTATATTCTCTTATGTACTGATGATTCTGGGGTGTTCTCTACCAGTCTTGTCGAGCATACAATCTCGCATCCTCTACATTTGGTACGTCTCATATTATTGTTGCACTTGTACACTACAATACAATCCCAAATCCATTGGAATCCATCATCATCATCCCAGCCTTGCTTCGCCGAATGCTTTTGTGATCACGGATCAATGGAGTCTCCCATTAAGGTAATCCTTTAGTTGAAGCTATGGATACTGCACTGCAATACTTAGTAATGGTGCTTGAATGTTTTTTCCCCTGATTTTTTTTTTTTTTTGTTTAGCCAGCATTTTCACAATGTTTGAACAGTGTATTATCAGTCTATTAAATGTGCCCTTGTTCATGCTCTTTCGATCAATTATTGTGATGTTAAACATACCTGTAGTTACTTCATGAGTTCATGTATAGATATGAGAAGATGCACAACTGACAACACGGAACTACCAGAATATATATATAGCTTAAATAAATTCACTAGTAATTCAGAAAGCCTTGATTTGTTCTTCAAAATGTGTACAGTTGATAGTTTGTAATAAGCAAGAACTGCACATTCTCCTAAACTTGTGTGATTTGAAGTTGATTATTTCATGAATTTGTTACCACTAGCATAGAATTAATTTCCTAATAATAGAATTATGAAGCCGACTGTTTTTCAGTGCAGATGTACTAATTAGAAAGTAAAGCAGATGATCAGTGAAGCAGATGAGTGAAGTCGAGAGGAGTGGGCGGTGGAGGGGGGAAGGTGGCAATGAGCTTACTCCCGTCTTCGACGCCATACAGAAAGAGCGGCTGTGAATCGTTGGCCATGTCTCCATGACCTACCAAGTGGATAATGGCATAGAGTGGAATTCCCAGTTCTCTGTTGAGCAGTTGTTTAAACTCAGCAAAGGTGAGCATCCGGTTGACGAGGAGCCAAGTTTGGCCGGTATCATTGACTGTCAACTCCACCCTGTTCCTCTTGAGCACGAGCACCTCGTCGTCGTCCTTGAGATGCACATCCAGCACCGTGCTGCTTTCATTCAGCCACCTCCCGTTGAGATACAAATCGAACAAGTTTGGATCAGCACTCTCCTCTTTGAAGTCTGGATCATCCGGGTACACCGTCTCTATGCGAGGTATCATTTGAGCTTTCACGTATTGTATAGTGGATAACACATTCACATGAACAACTATCCTTTCATTGCCCCACACAACTTTTATAGCCACAGTCTGATCACACCAAATTAGTAATTAACAATTCAGGTTTGTGTCAAACAAATTAACTTATATGTAATGGTACTATATATATATACTCACATCGGTTGCGAGAAGGAACTGGACGCGAGAGCCATCATCGCTGATTCCACACTGCTCGCGGGTGTGTTCGTCCTGGAGCTGGTATCCATCGTACATGAGGATTTGGTTGTCAACAGGTACGTTTATTTTTTCAGAAATCTGAGTTTTCATCTCTAGAACAGTCTGAGAATGGAACCATTCCTCTTCGAAAAATTTGTATTGTTTGCGCATAAACGTTACTTTGATCACTGAATTCATTTCAAGCGCTTCTTTTTCTTGTTCGTTCGTGTTCTAATAGGTACCGTGTAAAAGGGTATCAATGGATGCGAGAATTTTCTGATGGATTGTTGGTTCTTCGTTTTAATGAAAAATTGTCATGCATGTTAGAGTCTGGGTACTCATAGAAATAGCACCTGTTTTGAAGCTCACGAGAATGGTAACCAGCAACAAGCTCATGAAAATGGTCATTTCACTCATTTGCATTTTAACTGCTGCAACACGTACAAGGGAAATGATTGTTTCATAAGAATAGAACATGCTTGAATCAAGTTAAGTTGATTTTACCATCTCTTATATAAATTTTGGACCTATAAACTACATTTGTATCGTATTTAATCAATTTATTATAATTTTGACAGCGAACACGGTATGGGAATGAGAATCAAGAATAGTTATTTTTACGATGAAAATGTATTGATACAAACATGAATAAAGATATCATATTCTCGTCACTTCATATCCAAACAGTGAATTTATTTATTATTGAGGTCATCTATGCTCATTTACGAATTGTTTATGCTAATTAACTCGTGGGTCATCCAATTTGCAAATCAACTTACAAACAAAAACTCAATACCATCAAACTGAGTCACATGACTAAAACGTTATGAAAATCAAACCAAAAACATTAGAATCTTTCACATTAGTATGAATAATCAAGTGCAAGTAACTCTTTTCCTAGCTTGAAGAGCACAAACAAGTAACAATGATGGTTGCTCTTGAGCTTAAGAAAACTACATGAAGAACTCTACCAACCCCTTTCACCATTATTAGGTTTGATATCTGATTCGTTAACAAACTCGAAAGTTGATATGAAAGTTTCGACCAAACCATCACTTATTAAACCATATTCTCCTTCATTGCAATCACTATTACTACCACAACTCTCCCGCTGCCCTATGCGCAACAAGACAAAGAAAAAAAAATACTCTCTGGGAATTTACGCCACCACTGCTTTGCAAATTCTAATAACACTTTAACTTGTTATAGAAACCATAGTCATACCCGTATAGAAATCATAGCCAACTTACAAAAGCGGGAGAAAGGGAATTCGACTTTGTCTTTAGAATGTATATGGCTTAAGGGTGAAATCAAATTAGTTTTTTTTGAACAAAATGTTTCTAATTTATTAATTCAAAACTAACTATAATAAAGAAAACATAAAACGATGTTTGAAAATTAATCTACCTACACAAGCATGACAAATAAACCAAAATCCTAATCAGTCCGCGGGGCACTCGGTTTGCAGACTAACCCGCAAACAAAAACTTAACACTACCAAATCGAGCCACAATGACTAAAAGATCCCGAAAAATCAAGTCAAAGGTACTGGAATCCCCCCTCCGCCTGAAAAGCGCGAACAAATGAACATGAAATTTAAGACGATCGCGTGAAAGTCATTGTCGATCACCCCTCGTTACCACCGGGTTTGCCATATGATATGGTAATAAACTCAAAGTTTGATATGAGGGATCTAATTGAACCAACATTTTCCAAAGCACATTCTTCTTCCCTGCAATAACTATAGATCTCCAATTGCCCTACGCACACACCAATCCAAAAAATCATCCGAATCTACGCTGCCAATACACAAACCTAACAACCCATTAACTTGCAATCAAAACAAGACTCGTTATCTAAACGAGAAATACCGCAATTAGTTATATGCAAACTCAAGAGACCGCCGCCGATCTGAAAATCAGGCGATTCGTTCAAAAATTCTAACTGACTCTTAAAAAGGAAGAGGAAGAAGAAACCCTAATTTGAAATCAAATTAGTTAGGGATAAAAAAGGTTGAGTTTTTATTTTCACAACTCTTTTTTATTCACCAAAATTAACTCCATACAAATCAAAAATAATATTGGTCAAGGCCCTGGCTCTACCAAGAATATACCAGGTCTCCACCCACCATGGTACAGTTTAATAAAACGTCGTCGTTTTGCGTCAAAATAAACGAACTACAAGATGAGAAGACGAAGCAAACCAAAGAACAACACAAGCAAGCAAAAGCAAGCTTCAGTTCGTAATGCAAAATCTCTTTTCGCAATTTCATTTCATCGCTCTGTAAACTCCACCGAACTCTCTTATCTCTCTCCCTCAATCTCCCGCCATTCTGCAAATACCTTCTTCTTCTCAATATCAAAACCCTATCCCCAAATTCACATTCAATTAACAATCTTAAACCCATATTCTCTCTCATCGGCGGAGCCAACCAATGATCGGGCCGCTCCGATAACCGTTTGATCGGATCGCCTGGGAAAATTTCTGGTATGGTCTGATCGGCCAGCGACAATGTCTTGGGGATTGGGGTGGAAAAGGTCCTCCGAGATCTTCCATTTGAGTCTCAACTATGGTACGGACGACCCCAAGCCAATCTCCGACAATCCCAGCCGCCTGCCCTCCGTTTCGTCCTCTTCGCCGCCCTTGCCGGCTCCGAATTCGGTTGCGCAAGATCAGGAGCAGGGGTTCCGGATTGAATTGGATTGGACGGCCGGGGACGATGAAGATCAGGTGGCGCTCAGGCTGCAGTCGCAACTCATGGTGGCGCTGCCGCAGCCGCAGGATGCGGTTTCGATTGAGCTCACCGGGAAGGAGGACGGGAATGTGGGCGTGGATATGAAGGTGGTCAAGCGGACTGACCCGCTGAGGGCGGTTATGCTGACGAAGTCAGTTGTGTCGGGTCAGCAGAGCGACGGCACTGGGGTGATGACGCGGTTGATGCGGTCCAATGTCGTGCCGCCATCCTCGGGTCCCGTCGGGAATGGGAATATGGTCTGTGGGGAGCATTGGAAGAGTGTTACTCTCCTCAACCTCTCCGGTTGTGGATTGACGGTGCGTGTTTCTACTTCCCCATATATGCAAAATTGTTTATGGCTTCATGCTATGTATACTTCAAAGTAGATTTAGAATTTGAAGGGATGAGACATATTTAATTATGCACTGGTCATTGCTGATGTTATGCCTAAAATGCGGGTGATAGTTTGTATTTGGGTATTCTTGCTTGATTGTTCTGTCTAAGTAATTGATCTTTCTGGGTTTGTTTCAAATGTAGTAAAACAGAATTCTTGAGCCCTTGTATATTTTCATTACCTTGGATGCAATGCAAGGCACTAGAAGACTACCTGTATTAACATATCATCCTTCACTCAAACAAAAACTATCAAAATAAAATTTCCATGATGTTCTTACTTCATTATGTGTTGGGATTGATCATTTCAGTCCAGTGGTGAAGTTGATGTCTTTTACTAGTGAGAAAGAACATGGGTTTAACAGTGATCCGGGCACTCCCTTTTTTGTTTTTGAATCTGGCGCCAATTGTCCGTGGCTAGAATTCTTGTACACTGTTATTTTCTAGCCCTTTTAATCATCTTAAAAGTTAGGACTCCATGCAGCATAAAAAAGTAGGCCAGCTGTATTGAATGAGTACCAAGATCAAGATCTATCACAACGGGCGATTGGGCGTGAGATAC
>JAYMTH010003828.1:0-10445 GCA_036897465.1 Pelargonium australe | reverse complement strand
GGAATGAGAGATCAGTAGGGTTAGGTTAGTTAATTTTTTGTTTTTATTTTTATTTTTTTATTTTCATTTCATTTAAGGGCTTGTTTGACTAACATAATTGAAATAGTATAGGGGTATAATGGTCTTGTAACATCAAACTAACGGTAAAACTACAAAATCATTAAATGTCAAGTTCATAGGGTCTGGTTGTCACGACCTAAAATTAATAGGAACTATCTGTCTTAAGTCACTAATACGTAGCATCTACGTGTAATTTACCCTATAATATATATCGAAAAGTCCAAACTAATAATAGATTCCAAATAAATGAATGGCCCGCCAAAGGCCCTTTACTATAAAATGGAGCTGATGCTTTTTGTACGGTACCCTCTCTCCACCAGGACCAATCTCATTGCTCTACTATTTCTCTGTCCAAATCTATCAATCTACAATATAAAAACTATACAATACAAATAAACAAATCAAAATTATACTTCCACGTAACGCCAACTCCAAATATGGATCAGATAGATTAGCCCTGAGACCACAAACCCAAAACTATTTTCACCATATTTACTAGCTACAGCTAGTAGTAGATCACATCTCATAACATAAATCAACTGCCTTACCTTGCCTCCTCCCCTACGCAAACACTTATATTAGGTATAGTTCGGTACCTGACTGTGCCAACAACCATTCCACGCAACAATGTTACCAAATCACAACTTTCAGACACAAATGGCAACCTCTACGACCATCATATATTCCAATTTTGACTTCATAGCACAAAGATTGTAACTTCATTTTCAACATGCAACATCTACACCCCATTGTTTATTTATAAAGCTGTGACGAATTGTGATATATGATTTATGATATATATATATATATGCAATGTGACCAATACAAGTCAAAAGCAACATACCTAACTTAGGTACCATCTTAAATAAATGTGGCCCCTACGGATTTAATTAAACACCACTGGCATATTCAACGACTTTACAATAGCTACAACTTGGATTTCACTATACCATTGCCATGATTTATATCTCTTCTTTATGGTACCAATAAAAGTAGGATCATCATTTGTCACACTCTAGTTCCCACCCATAAATTTCATATATGTTAGTATAACAAAAAAAATCTTAGATCTTATCATATATACTAATTAATTCTAGCATATCACCAATGGTTTCTTTAAGTTGCTTTCCCACCAAAATAAAATATTATGTGCATGGTAAGCAACATGTTATATCCCACGAATAAATAATAGGTTCCGCGTGGCTTGCATAACACAGCACTAACACAGAAGATTTTGACCCATTTATTTCTAGAATTTAGAAAACAGCTAAGTTAAATAATGATTTCCTGTCTTTGTTTGTAATAAGAAATTCAGAATAGTATAATATGTTATGCAAGTTGAGGTAATGACCTTTTGGAGGATCTTGGTGGACTGAATCTTGAAGTTTCTGATTCTGAATTGTAATGGTTGTCTCGGGGGACCTGCAAGCAAGAAAGTGAAATTATCTTCAGTTGATGCCAGTCGTAGGTAGGTGAATTAAGAGGGAAATATATATGTGCAGTGAATTCATCATACCTTGCCAGCAGTTCAATCTGCTTCTCTTAGATTCTCAGTGGTTGCAAGCTGGACATTAACAAAAAGAAGACCTCAACACAGGAGAGGAAAGCTCTGAAGGGAGCTTTACATTCCTTCAAAGTTTGATACCCAACTCGAACCAACAACTTGCGTGCACTTGTAGCATACCGTACCCAACAGTAATTTCTCAACAAAAACAACGGCAATAAATATTATAGAAAGTAAGATCAATATATGGTACATTTCAAAGTCTTAGATCATTTGAAATGACGATTTCTTATGACCATTGTAGATCTGCTAAGATCCCTGAGATTAGATTTTGTTTCGACTTCCAAGAGTAATCAGAAAGAAGTTACATGGACACCTAAATGTCAAGACCTCATACAAGTACCAAACAATTGCATCCATGTTTGTTTGTAAGCTGAAAAAGGGTGGAACTTTAATGTTTCTCAAGAAGCTGCAAACGAGAAATTTAAGAAGGCGGTGGGATAGATGACTGTTATCCCTGATGTGTAGCCCTCTTGTGAACCAAAAAAGAAAGAAAGAAAAGAAAGGTGTAAGCTTCATGTGTACAAAATCAACCTGCAATTTTGAAACAAGAAAAAAGAGCTCTGTAGCAAATCAAAGAAGAACTTAACAAGTAAAACTCAGGTAAAAGCTTATAAAGGGTTGTTTTACTTGCATGGGCTACAGTTTTAGGGAGCCGCATCGATTTGTAACAGCAAAAAATAGATATACATAGGAAGAGGGGGTGGGTGGCTGACCTGAAATATCAAACATAGTAAGTTCATTAACCAATTAATTTCTCATAACCAAAACAGACAGTTCTAACTTCTAAGCATATGACATACTAGAGTATCACTGTTTTCTTAGGAGTGTATGAAGGATGTAGTCCAATATCTCAAGCTTCTCAACTAAGGGTTAGTGCATATTATCCCCAAAACATATTGCTGATGCTTGTGTGACCTGATTTAAACATAGAGATAATAGAAGCAAAATCAAAATACATATATTATCTATCAAGCAGCAGCTTTCAAGCAATTTTGATAGATCAGTACTGCAGGACAACTAGAAAAATCAGCATAAAAAGAAAAGATAACAAAAGAGAAATGAATTGAGGAAATCACCAGAATAGCGTGATACACAATATTAAACTTGAAATAGAAAATGTACAGCTCAAATCTTCTTATTTCAAATAGCCACAATCAAATCCTTACAGTTATATATGTTTCCATGCATATAAATCAGGAGTCTATAAGTTGGATGGTGTCTGGGCTCTCAGCTCCATATTCTAAATTATACATAACATCAAATGAACTTTTGTGTTTAGCTCAAGTGACAGAATGGCAGACTCTGTGTTGCAAATAGGAAAAAATCAATTAGCTCCATTAAGCTTCTCCAGCATAAAGTTATTCCTCACAAACCAGATTACTGCACAAGGTACTTCAAAAAAAAAAAAAAAAAAAGGAGAGACCAAGCTGCACAATAATCACAGCAATGCCACAGTTTTAGCCGATCTAGACCACATACTTCTCAAAGTGATGCATTTGGAGGTTAAATATGATCATCAGCTAAGGAGGACTAGAACCACCCACAATAATCCTTAAGTTTGACTATCAAGTCACTCGGTTACATGGGGATCGTTAGTATCTTCACTTTCACTTTCACAATCAACATCCTCGTCTGTAATTTCAGTGTCAGCACTGCAATCCAAATCTGACTCAGAGTTCCTATCCTCATATCTATCAAGATAGTTCCCAGTCCCCAAACTTCTTATACCATTCTGAAAAAAGTCCTCACTAGATTGCTCCATTTCATCAGCTTCTCTATGTCTCCTAGAATACTCCAATTCCCTTTCTCTGGCCGCCCTCTTGGGGTTCACCAAAATAAGCTCAGCAAGCTTTCTTCTTGCCAAATACAAATCATTTGGCTCTATCAACTCACCCTTCCTATATGCCTCCCTAAGAAAAATGGTATGAAGCGTCCCTTGATTCCCCCTCGTAGAAATGTAAAAAATACCCTGATGCCGAAGAAGGAATGACTTCAATTTCTTAGGCAAATTCATGGTCTCCCTAAACTGCACAATCTTCTCCAAACTAATCTTCTTCTCCACAGTCAGTGACAGCAATTCATGAATTGTGGCAATGGCCCTCTTCTCCATCCTCATCTGGGCCTCAAGTGACCTCAAATCATACCCAGATACATCCTCAAAGGGCGACCAATACGGAAGCCGCTGCCATTTCCACAGAGCAATCTTATAATACTTGTTAAGCTGAAACCCGGGCGGGAAATTCAAAACAAATGAAAACCGTATATCAGCAGCATCAGCCCCCTTCTCCCTATACTCTCTCTCCCTAACTCGGTCCACGGCACAAACAGTTAAATTAGGATCTCTATCAACAACTTCAATGTACTGGACTCCATTTTCCTTATCATCAATCAATCTAAAAAATTGTGGGTACTTGAGAATTACCGAGTACTCCAAATCATCCGGCAGCCCAAATGCGGACCTAGCAAGCCGCACATCGTCGAGGCAGAGACGGCCCGTGTTGGACATCATGATCAGCTTCCGGAGACGAGTCACGGCGTCATGGATTTGGGCGGCGGTAGCCTTCTGTTCTTGCTCAATCTGGAGAAGCGCTTTCCGGGTCATTCGGCAATACAAAAGCCGGTAAATTGGGTGCTCGTATATCTCGAAAAGGTAGGGCAATTTGAGTATGAACCGGCCGGCCTCGTTCTTGCCGTATCCGAGTCGGCGAGCGAGGGATTCGAACTCAGAAATAGGGAGGGTTTGGTTACGTTGTTTGAGAATGAGATTTCGGAAATGGAGGACTCTCCGGATCTTCTTCTCGAAGTCCATGCAGTCGTCGAAGCCATGATCGCGGACTCGGACGAACTTTAGGGGGATGGAGGTGGATTGAGACTTGGGTCGTGTGGGAGTGAAGCTGTGGGGAGTGTAGGAGCTGGTGGTACTGGGTTTCAAGAGATTTTCCGAGAAACTGAAAAAGATTTTCAGTCTCATTTTCATTTTCTATCTGATTGTGGTTAGGGTTTATGGTTCATCACAGACAGAGAGACGTTGTTGTACTTTGTGATAGTTCCAAATGCTAAGGCCCAATATCTAGCAAAAGACTAGGGCCCAACTCGGAAGGGAAAAGACATTACTTTTACAAACACAATACTTGATACCGTTTTGGTTGGTGTACCATTTGTATTGACCATAGGCAGAGAGTGGCTGTGGAGGGGGACGCTTCGATAGTTATCTCAGATCTCACGCTAAGACCCGAGATGCTTAGTGAGTACGGTATTTCTTTAGCTATGGAGTTAAATTTTGTCTCTTTTGCTTATCTTAAGCTGTTTGCGCACGAACATGGTTGTTCTTAGTATTTCTAGGGTTGCTAGTTCTCTATAAAAAAATATTGACCATTGTGCCTCTATTTTTCTCTTTATCGTTTTAAGAGTTGATTAACTTTTTTGTTCGGCTATTGCTGCTCTTAATTTTTGAAACGGCGTCAATCTCTTAGAATTGCAGATAGGAAATTGTGGTCTCTCTCTTTAAGATAACGAATCTTGTTTTGATAGCGAGTTAAGGTGTTGTTAGAGTTTTGCATAGCGGCGTAGATCTATAGTAGGTTTCTATATTGGTGTACGCAATGGCAATAGGAGGCGGTTGCAGAGAAGGAGAAACTGACTTTGTAAGGTGTTGGTTTGGCCAGAGTCATCAAACCATCATTCGAGTTTGTTGCCAAATCAGATGACAATTGCAATGGAGGGGAGGGGGTGTAGGTAAAGCCTTCTGCGTGATCATCTTGACTCCAAGTGTCGTCGCTTTTAGTTGTTCGTGTAAGGGATGATTTCAGTGTCTTTCGGTTTGGTTATTCAAGATTTTTTAGTTATCGTGGCTCAATCTAGTAGTAACAATATTTTATTTTTGGGTTTGTTTGTGAATCGAGTAACTCACGAGTTAGATTTTTCAGTCTCTTTGTCGTACTTTTTGTTTGGGTGAATTGATTTTCAAGCACCCAATTTGTTATCGTTTGATTTGAATGAACAACAAAGTATAAACCCAAAATTTCTGATAATTGAAAAGTTATTTGCAAAATTTGACCATATTAATAAATATTTAGACCTCATTACAATTCCATTGGATGGCCAAAAGCTCATTCCACATCCATGACCATGAATACCCACAACACACTCCTCACTGCACACCAACCCAACCTCATCAACTACCATAAATTTTGATACTCACAACCCAACCTCATGTGAACAACAAACAAACCATGTCCTCCTCCAGTGCAATGGCTTTGATACTGCTATCGTTGGGCGTGTTGGTGGCCGGAGCCGCTGTAGCCTTAGACTGTGGCACTGTCACTTCACTCGTCTCAGCCTGCTCAACCTTCATCACCTACGGATCGCCGGACCCCTTCCCGGGCTCTCCCTGCTGCGACGCCATGATGGGCTTGAACATGTTCGGCGAAACCATCGACGACCGGCGCTCCATTTGCCGGTGCATAATGGGTCTCATCGCCACTTACAATCCAAATGCCTCTGCCATTGCAACTTTGCCCGGTTTCTGTGGTGTCTCTCTGGGCTTCACCATTAACCCCAACACTGATTGCAACTAGTAAGTAATTAACTCACTTAATTAATTGCCTCTCTCGATCTCCTTGTTTTTCTTAAAATGCTTTGTTTTTTCTTCTTGATCATACAGCATTTTGTGAAGTGGCCAACAGCAGAGGATCATATGTGTGATGGAGACCAGAATCAAATAAAACTATAAAAATAGGTTCTTGATCAGTTCTCAAATGGTACTTGAATCTCTGTTGTAAAAATTACTTCTCTTTATGAAGATTTAAGAGACTATTTGGCCAATTAAAGAAACCTAATTGTTAATTATTGTCACATAAATTAGTCTTAACTTATATGTATAACCTTATGTAGTAGCATTAATAGAGCTAAAGTATAGCCAAAACATTAAATAAACCCAACTAAACACCCTCCTCAATTAGGTATAGCACTCAGCTCATTTAGTGGTCTATTCCCAACATAACATTAAGCCATTGGAAATAAGAGACAAATGTAATGATGATGGGAGGAGAAAAAAACAGTTAACTTGAGCATAATTTGCAGAGAGTGCAACATATTTTTGGTAGTGGTAGGTGCCAAAGTTGGGAAGAGACAAAAATGAAGAGATTTGTTCCATGCATTGCTCATCACATTCACTTGGGTAGTTAGTGTTGCTTCCCCCATTACTTCCTCTCTATCACTTTCACTTTCACTTTCACCTCATTGTAAATACTCTTTCTTTGGCCTCTAGTGTAGTGGGTATCCAAGGTTGCATTTTCTTGTTGCTTGCTTCATTTTGGGTTGTGAAAATGTTGCAAGCTGTATGTAATTACTGCATTTTGTTGCTACTTTGGACAAACTCACTATAGGACAAATATGGCCATAAAAAGCAGTAGCAAGGGAAAAGGATCTTATAGAATCTTGTGAATACACAGTGAAGCTCAACAAACTAATCCATCAGTGATCTCAAATGTGTTGATGGTGAAAAAAGCACACATCAAGATTAGTTGAGGTCTCTCTGCATGTGACCTGCCTTTTTCTTAAAGCAGTGGATCATAAACAAAATATGATATAAAGCAAAGGCATGAACCACAAAATATAATGTGATTTGATCTCAAACATTCACTGCACCAACAAGGAAGAATCTTTACCAAAAGATGAAACTAACAACAAGCATTAGTGAGATCATATCTCGAGTTTCGATTGTGTTAAGTACAAAGTTTGTACAGTCGTGATCAATTAATTACAACTCAAGCTTCGCTGCAATGTACTGCGAAACGAACAAAGACAAATGAAACATGCAGCCTCACCTTAGCTTGGCACTTCGATTTCTACTCAAGCTGCTGGAGATTGGATAAGCTTTGTTCTTAGTCTCTCCGTGCAGAGTATAACTCTTTTCCGAGTTAGTCCCTGCATCCCAAGACCCCTGAGCAGATCTCTTGTTTTGACCATATCTCTCAAACTCAAGCCTCTGCCTTGGGGCACTCTGTGACCGAACTTTAGCGCGAAATGATTCCGTGTTAGCCATATAGTTCGGGTGATCTGAGTACCCATTAAAGTAGCCCCAAGAGCATTCACTCCTAGCAGGTGTTAAGGGACCTCTCCTTGCACTACTGCTACCAGGCCTAGATGAGGTGGAATACACTTGTGGACTGTTCTCGGCAGTCCTTAAAGCTACTTCATCCACCCCAACGGGATATTTGAAAGAGCTGAAAGATACAGCTTCCCCGGATGACACACTCGGCATTGGATTATGACCTTTTGCCGAATATTTTGATGGAGAGTCATATGGCAAGCAGTTCTGTTTGTTATAACCAGGAGACCAATAATGCTGTGACGATTGAGAAGTTCTGTGACTTGGTTGGGAGTTCGAGCGAGGCTTCCAAGTATCTACCTCAAGGATCTTGTCACTTTTCTCATCATCAGCATGCCCACTTCTTATAGCAATGTCTCTACTGTTGTTCCATAAGTTTTCTTCCATCCAATGATTTAACCAGTTTGAACCTGATCTTGCTTCGTCAACATCACTGATGTCCCGCAAATCTGAGTTAGAACCACATCTCTGCACATATTGTATCAAAACAATGCAATTAATTAAAAATGCCTAGTGATTTGCATCTTCTAGCAGGATCTAGAAAGTAGTTCAGAAGAAAATTCAAGGATTGTTCCAATTTTTTTGAGTTGGGTAACACTATTGTCAGAATTCAAAATATCAACTCTCCAATGTTCCCTTATTAACACATGGAAGGTTTGAGCCAAACTAACTCTCAAATGGAGTAGCCGTCAAGTACAAATGCTAAAACAGGGAGACACAAGATATTTCTTTCTGAAACTGCCTTGTAACATTTCTCGTAATTATAAGGCACTTAATGAAATAAGAATATACTTGCATACAAGACTCAAGAAAGCAAGTAAGCACCTTTAGGATTGAGGACTCGTCAAATTTGGTACTATATGCCCGAAGTCGCAGTTCATTCTTGTCTGGACTAGCAGGGACCTGAAAATGGGTAGATATTAGAAATCTGCAAGTAGATCACCATCCCATAATATCAAAATGATAGTGGCCAATACTAAGAGCCCCAAAATGCTCACAAGTACCTGTGATGATTAACGAGCGCAACCTAAGATCTGAATATTCAGCTCCCTTCCCCCAATTCTTTCTTATTTATGTAGTATGTACAATTGACAAGTTCATAAATACTCTCCTAAGGCTGAGTGGTGAAGTAATTATATTTAATTGCACCTAAAGATCTTATTGGATTGGAATTTGCAGAGCATGGTTCAATGATCACAAAAACTGGGCTATGTATGCATATGTTTGTAATGGGAGGGGACTACAGACTCATTAATGGATAGGTTGGTTTCAGGTTAGCTTGTGATCTCGAAAAAAAATGCATAATATTTAAGTATTGAAATCATATAGGCTAATGGGAAACACACGTTAGGTGCCATAACAGAATTTCGTTTACACTTTATCAAGGAGAAATGTGTGCTTACAGGATGGTGAGGTGGGGCAGTCTTGCAGCTAAAGTGCAAGGATTCCGTCACATTGGAGCGAGTTGCACGTGCTCGGGCCTGAACTCGCACCAGGGTTTGCATGCGCCTGAGCATATCCGCTGTTTGCTTTCTCACTATGTGGCCTCTTACCACTGCTTGTAGCTTCACTAGTGCTTTCAATGCCCTAAGTGCCCTCCTTGCCTTAGAGTTATCCAAACATGTCAAAGAATCATATTATTATTAAATCTCCATACAAGAGAAATGCAAGTATAGAGACCATTGACTGTGCATAACGAACAGATATACTTAAATAGAACGAAAAGGTGTTACCTAAAGCATATACGGGAATATAAAAAAGGTTCTAGAAAGGGAGAGACTAGTGGGTGCGATCATATGACACCCACACTCCAACTCGTGGAAAGCAAATGCCAAAAGATAAACTTTTATAACACACACTACACAAACTCAAGGAAACATTCTGGATTCAAGGTTACAACTATTTCCAGTTAAGTAGTACATGCTGAACTAACATAGCAGAATTTTCTGCAAACCGCTCCGTTAGGAGGAATACAAGAGTAAATATAACACGCTAACTGTCCGAATGTAAACAAAAGTGCTCGTTTCGGGACATTATTCACAAATGACATAAAGTGGACCCATCCCAAGTTTGATTTTTTTATTAGAAAGAGCTACTTGTTTTTCTTCAATGTTTTGAAAATATTTCTTAGCTCAACCGACAAGACTAGAACTCTAGAAGCAGGAGTCAAAAAATGACGACTTTCTCAGAGCTCCCATTGGTCGGTGACGCACACCTGTAGAACTAGCATTGAAAAACAAGAGAATCCAGTCCGGTCAAGTCCACGTCTATCTAGAGAAAAGTAGGTGGCACGTGTGTGACGGACGAAAGAGCGGTGCGGCTCCATGATCCGTGATGAATCTCAGTCACAGTATGGTATGTAAATGTAATCCTAACGGAGAGGAATGGCTCTTGCATCTGATGGCGATTTGACCTTACCCACTTGTGTCGGCGACTCTATCCATTCATTTTTTTTATAAATTATTTGAAATTGAAACTTAAATTTAAAAATTAGCTGTAGTCCTTTGACCTTGTTTGTTTCCCGAGAAAATTCAGACCAGAGCTACTGGATGTTCAGGAACAGAATTTAAAAAGATAAGGGCACTTAAGTAAATGCAGAGAGAGGAAGAGACTAACAACTTACCAGATAGCCCCTAAATGCGGACTGTATTTTAACAGCGGCGACGATCTCGGCCCACCGGCGAGCCCCGCCGGCCTGGGCCCTCC
>JAYMTH010003827.1:0-10445 GCA_036897465.1 Pelargonium australe | reverse complement strand
ATTATTATTATTATTATTATTATTATTATTTATGTAAAGCTCCTTTTGTTCATTTCCGGTTTGATCATGATGTATCTCAACTATGAATTGTTACAGGTTCGACATCTTGACACATCCGAAAAGAGTGAACTTCATAAATTACAGCAATTGAAAGATGAACAAGGTCCGTGCCTCCTCTAACCCTCTACTTTTGTTCTTGTAGGAACTAGGAAATAAGATATGTTGGGTGTTGTCAGCTCAATGTTTAGTGGTTTTGCTATTGTAAAGCTAAGTTTGTTTGAGCTTTTTGAAACCCTCGTTTCAAGTCATCTACTTATATGAGTCATAATCTTTATTGGTTATAGAGTGCCATGACTTAATGGGATTATTCAGTCAAACTTCCATAATTTTTAATGTGTTATACCCTTTTAGAAGGATAAACCTTGACACAATGGTAAGATTGTTCCCTTGTGATCTTAGTTGAGGTCATGAGTTCGAGTTACTGTCCCTGCAAAAGCAGTGGCAAGACTGTACAATACATAAACGATCTCCTTAAATCTCACAATGGTGGGAGCCGCAAGCGCTGGTGTGTGTGGTCTTTGAACTAGTGTGTTAATGCTTAGTGTGATGTATTTTTGAATTTTGGTAACTCCTTGAATGAGTTGCACTTTGTGTTTCTTTTACCCTGTAAGATGTCTATTGTATGTGGATAGAATGGTAATACTGTATATCCAAGCATAAGCAGAATACAGTCTTGTCCTTTGCTTCATGTTAATGAATTTTTTTTCTTAATGTTAATCGTACAGGAGAATTATCCAGTAGTGATGAGAAAAAGTATAAAGCACTGAAGCGGGCAACAGAAAGGGAGATTTCTCAGAGTGCTGATGTCATTTGTTGCACATGTGTTGGTGCCGGTGATCCTCGATTGGCAAATTTTAGGTTTCGGCAGGTTGAAATGCATTCTATATGAACATGTATATTCATTTTGTACTCAAAATCTTGTATTTAATATATTTTTATCCTGTCAACAGGTTCTTATTGATGAGTCTACTCAGTCAAATGAGCCTGAATGCCTCATTCCATTGGTTCTTGGTGCAAAACAGGTACTTGGAGATTTTTTGTTGATGCATACTAGGATTTTTACCATTTTATCTTCTAACTTGGGATCTCTATCCTAGGTTATTCTTGTTGGTGACCATTGTCAGCTTGGTCCTGTCATTATGTGCAAAAAAGCAGCTCGTGCTGGGTTAGCCCAATCTCTGTTTGAACGCCTTGTTCTTCTTGGTGTCAAACCAATAAGATTGCAGGTATGTGTTCATGTTTCTTTCTGTGGTTAACGGTTTATTACTTTAGGTGCTTGTTTTTGTTATGTGCTGCGTTCTAAATTTTGTGTAACTTGTAAATTTTAATTTTTTTCCTTCATCATCTTGGTTCTTTGCAAATGTTCATCCCATTTATATCCTTATTTTTTCGTGTTTAAATATTCTAGGTACAATACCGTATGCATCCATCTCTGTCTGAGTTTCCATCTAACAGCTTCTATGAAGGCACACTACAAAATGGTGTCACTGTGAATGAAAGGCAATCACCTGGCATTGATTTCCCTTGGCCTGTGCCTAATCGTCCCATGTTCTTTTATGTCCAGGTATCATTCTGCTGAAAAATACTTTTGTTTCAACTTGTAACTATCACTTTCGGCACTGAAATATATCTAAATGGTTGATTTGGTAGAGCACTAAGCTCTGCCTGTTATAAGTATATAGTTGTTATTTTGAAATTATCTATAGTAGTACGATAAATTATTATTATTGCTTGTTCAGTTGAAAATACTGACTTTTAAAAAAAAAAATTAAAACAGAGTAGCTTTTCTCAGGACTGTTTTTCTGCCTCTGTCATTTTTTTTTTTTCAAAATTGCTGGTTATCTAAATTTTTTCTTCAGCTTGATTATTATGTACACTCTGGTTAGTTTTGTTGTCCGGACCAGTTGTAAATGTCTTTTGCCCTTCAATTACTTTTTTTTCTTTTTTTCTTTTTTTCTCAATGTCATGCTTTGAGAATTCACATGGTTGTTTTATAGATGGGACAAGAGGAGATAAGTGCCAGCGGAACATCTTATCTGAACAGAACTGAAGCTGCAAATGTTGAGAAAATTGTAACTACTTTCTTGAGGAGTGGTGTTGTGCCTAGTCAGGTACGTCTGTGCATTTTTCTTGTCAATTCATGTATAGTATCCTTTTGTAGGGACTCAATTGATTTAATTTATTTCACAATCTACAGATTGGGGTGATAACACCCTATGAGGGACAGAGGGCATATATTGTGAATTACATGTCAAGGAATGGTGCTCTTAGACAGCAACTCTACAAAGAGATTGAGGTAATTTATATAGTTTATTCAAATACTGTTTCCATTAGTTCATTGATTGTAATCAATATATACTGTGTTCATATCAGGTTGCAAGTGTGGACTCATTTCAAGGAAGGGAAAAAGATTACATCATTCTGTCATGTGTGAGGAGTAATGAACATCAGGTGGGCTTGATAATTAGTGGCACGCCATTTGTTTATTTCGTTTAGCGAAATCTTGATGGAGGTTGAATTTTAGTGTCTCTGGCAGCCTTTTATAAGTTTTCCTTTTCAATAGTAGATTCTTCGCAAGATTTTGTCTCTGTGGCAAATATGTTTGAAACTATTATCATTATTCTTGTGTGATTGAAATATACTGTCTACTAGAGCAGCTAAAATAATCTGCATTTTACTGACCCTTTTACCAACTCCCCTGACTTGTAATGTTGCCACCCAGTCTTTGCTATAAGGTCAATTTTCGCTCATGATTTTAAATTTTTGACAATTATTCTTTTGCTGCATCGTTTAACTATGGCACTGAAAACCTGTTGAAGATTTATCATCCCTCTACTAGGCATTCATTATTAAATACAGGACATGTCTATTTGAGTCCTTTTTCAGTGTGCTTAATGTAACATGGGTGCTCATCGGCTATTTATAAAGTTCAGTAGTTTTATATGTTACAATTATTATCCTGTTGCCTTGTCTTTTCTATCAATACTTTCAACATTAAGTTATCAGGTCTTGATGGCTTGATCTCTCTTTTTAGGGCATTGGGTTTCTCAATGATCCTCGCAGGCTAAATGTTGCTTTAACTCGTGCTCGATATGGGATCGTTATTCTTGGAAACCCAAAAGTTCTAAGCAAACAACCACTATGGAATGGCTTATTGACACATTACAAGGTATTACTTGTTTGTTTCTTTATGCAGTTTGGCTGTACAACATTAATATTAACAGATTTATTTATTTATTTATTTATTTTTTTAAATATGTGCAAGTCTTTGTGATCAACTTTTGTTTTTCCTATTTGATCATTTAAAATTGTTGTCAGGAAAATGAATGCTTGGTTGAAGGACCTCTGAATAATTTGAAGCAGAGTATGGTCCAATTTCAAAAGCCCAAAAAGGTATGGTGCTGACAGCTCAAATTTATTTATAAGTAGTATGTATATTATTAGTTTCTTTATTGCCATTTTGTTGTCAGTCTTTCTTAATGACTAAGCTGAACCCTTTTATCATTACTTTGTAGATCTATAATGATCGGAGACTTTTCTTTGGTGGTGGACCTGGTGTCGTGCCTAATGATAATTTTGGGTCTGTTTCCTCATCTAGCCCAAACGCTGATAGAAGAAGTGGTCGTGCTAGGGGTATGTATTGTGAACATGCATGCTATTTGATTCGTCTTCTTTTTCCCATAAGTTCTTGATATTCTGTGAGCTCTCATAATATGACCAACATTGCTTTGGTGCTCTGTTGTGACATTTTATTACATATTTGAATTGGTGTGTTTACCTTTTTTATTCTGGGGAGATTACTATAGTTATTAATGCAACTATCTCTTTTCACTAATTGCAGGTTCATATATACCATCTGGTCCACCCAATGGTACCCATAAGCCTGGAGTTCATCCTGCAGGCTATCCAATGCCTCGTGTTCCCATTCCACCATTTCACGGTGCCCCTCCATCTCAACCGTATGCTATTCCAACTCGTGGAGCAGTTCTTGGACCGGTTGGTGCAGTGCCTCAAGTCCCTCCACCAGGTAGCCGTGGTTTTGGGGCTGGGCGAGGCAGCTCTGGTGCTCCCATCGGCAGCCATCTTACACACCAAGGCACACAGCAAGCTATTGGAAATCTTGGGTCTAATTTCAACTTTCCGGCACTGGATAATCCTAGTAGCCAGCCCTCTGTTGGTGGTCCTTTGTCTCAGCCAGGATTTGTTAACAATGTTAGCATCTTATAATTTGTTAAACTATCTCACATTTATAATATTTAACATTTAAACACAGCTGTATTCTGAATTTATTGATCTTCTACCATATAGATGCCAGTTCCAGGTCCAAGCCAAACTTTTCGTGATGGATTTTCTATGACGGGCATGTCTCAGGTAATTGTCAAATAATTATTGTACTCAAAATAACTTTTACCTGATTCGTTTCTCAATTTTGCTTCTGTTATTACCTGTCAATTAGGATTTCTTGGGTGATGACTTCAAAAGCCAGGGTTCTCATGTCCCGTATAACGTTGCTGATTTCTCGACACAGGTAAATTTCATTTTTAAAACTTACTACCATCATATGTTCTTTTTATTACCAGCATAACTAGGATTTATAATTTATTTTGAACTTTATTGTGGAACTGTACTGCGGTTCGATTAAGTTGAATTGACTTGGAAAGATATTTAAGTGGAATGCTGGCCTTGAAATTACTGTGCTATGGAGAAGATGTTTATGGGATATAACACATTATATTTAAAAAACTGGTGTTCCTGACTATGTATCAGGCTTCTCAAGGTGGATATGCTGTTGATTATGTCACTCAAGGAGCGCAAGGTGGATTTCCTGGGAACTATCTCAATCAGAATTCTCAAGCTGGATATACTCGCTTTGGTACCGGGAATGACTTTATGTCTCAGGTTTGGCCATACTATTACTACATCCTTTGGTGCGTACATGAATGGGTTGTATTTTACCTTTCTTTCTAAAACTCTTTTTCTGGTGATAGGACTACATGAACCATGGATCACAAGGCTTATTTACTCAGGTTGGCTTCAATGACCCTTCACAAGACGACGCGTCACAGAGCCACTTTGGTGTTGCCAATCCCAATCAACTTCAATCTCAGGTATCTTTTCACTCTAATATCAGTTACTGGTCCATTATGTTGATTACTGTGTACGGGAGCAAGAAACATTTTGAAACCAAGAGCTTTTCAGAGCATAACGAACTTTGTTGTGTTTGACTCACTTTGCTCATGGCCATGAGTTGATTCCATCTTTACCTTTCAGTCGCCTTATTATAAGTTGTTAAAACTCATGCAGGGCTTGATGAATTCTCTCTACTCCCAGCCCTTTGCTCATTACAACACACAGCCACTTAACTTACAGGCTCCGCAACAGCAGTCTCAACCCCAGCAAGGTCAGAGTTCCCAAAACCAGAAACTCCACTACAATGGTTAAATGACAGAGGAGGTTGATGATTGTGCTGGGTTATAGTCTTTTGCATTCAGCAACTTGGTTTGTGCTGTCATGTGTGCCACAATATACGGGCAGTGAAATGCAGAAAGCCCTGCCATTGTCTGGATAACCCATAGTAGGTGAATCCGTGTGGTGCAAATAAGATTTGTTGAGTTGGCACGTGTAGCTATGGGTCTTTGACCGAGCAACAGATGGCAGCATAATATCCAGGGCGGCTGTGAAAGAAGAGAATAACCCCGATTACCTGCTTGAAGTTTTGTATCGTTTTGATTAAAAGGGAAAATCGTTCCAAGGGGAGCAAGCATTACATGGCATGGTTTTGTCGGGAGGGTTTGGTTTGAAGAAGCGGCGCCATTTTGATTTGGCTTGCAGGGAAGACCCCATTATTCATACGAGAGTAATTACCACTGAAGGTTTTGTACATTAAGCAGCAATGGAAAGCCGCCTAAGTAACTAACCCTTTCAGCTCTTCCTGACATGTAATTTTTACTCTTTTTAGAAAGTATTACCCTTTGAGCCTGACTTGTAATTATATTATTTTCAAAATTTTACTGTTGAGGAGATGGTGATGATTTGATGATGATGATGATGATGATGATGATGATATGTTTACGAGCATTCTTGGAGACAGGGATTGTTCTTCGGGACTAGCATTATTATTACGAATTTGACCTTATACTATATATAAAAGCGTGATTGGTTTTTATACTCACATCTGAATTAAGTTGGTGCTGAGATTTTCCTGTATGTATGTTTTGGCAATTTTGTGGTAAGTCCTTGACTATGTTGGATTGTGAAGCTAGAACGATTTTATAAGATGATTGTCAAGTCTTGTACATGATTTTTTTGATCCACCGAGTCCCAATATACCTTTCGAATATGCCCTCTTTTATAGATAATTATGTATAAATTGTCTCTCCGTCTTAATATGAACTTGTCTTATTTATGTGATACCCGCTTCAAAAACCCATTCTATGATGTCATTTCCATTTCGAGAAAGCTTTGTGAGTGCTAATCCAAAATATGAACCGGTGGTCAAAATAGTTAGTCCGCTAAACTTTTTTGTTTCTTTTTTGCCCGTGGCCGAGGTATGATAATTGCCGGATCACGTCCTCGCCGGCCGTTCCTCCTCGCCAGCGTTGGTCAAGGATGAAGAGATGAAGAGATTGATCAATCTAAAAAAATTGGTGAAATTTATATGGGATTTTGAAAATTGGGTTTCTAATTTTTTGGGGGGTTTTGAAAAATTTGTAGAAATTTGATTAATTGAACAAAAAAGGAAAACAAAAACCTCAAATTCCGGCGAATTTGTGATGGTTCCGACGATTTTATGTTGATTCCAGCAACAATTTGATTTTTCCGGTGGAACTATAAAATTTTCGACGAGATTATGATTTTTTCGGCGAACCATTAATTTTTCTAGCGACTCATTGATGAAGAAGAAGGGTATAGTGAGGGCAATTTCGGAATTTCAAAAAAATAGTCATGTGCTGGGCACATGTCTCAATTATTGGAATATTTCGTTAACGGAAAATGTGGATGAAAAGATACGTGACATAGTAATGGTAATCAATAGTAACAAAAAAATAAAATAAATAAAATTAAAGTCGAGAGAATCAGCATGTAAAAGGTGTCAAGTCGAGATAAGTGTAATTTTTCCTTAAAATAAAACTTATGTTTGTCGGGTTGAATAATTTCGGAATTAGCGGAAAAAGAGAGGGCAAATCGGAGAAGTTACATATAGACCCTGCAAAATTTACACGTGTAGGCGAGTAGGTTGCACTTTAATTCCAGCTAAGCAAGCGTAGCTTGGACTCGTAGTCGAGCGTCGCTTCCCTCATTTCCACTTCTGGTCAGTGGTCACCAAAGCACAACTTAATAATCAAATACATAAATAGGCAGCGCAGAATCAATGCAATTCTCACTCAGCTTGAGAACAGCCCGGAGAGGACGATACAATGCAATCCTCCACTCTACATTGTCTCCGCCTAACGGTAACGTCTCTGCCTTTTTTTCTTTTCAAAATCAGTTCTGTTCTTCGTGGCTTGGTCTTAATCGGAGGTTTTGTGTTTGATTTTTGACTTGGAAATGCGGAATTGACATTCCAAATCATAGATCGCTTCGTCGCATTTGTTGTTTTTCAAACCTCAAGTGCAGTGCTGTTCCTATTTCTTTGTTTATTGATATTTGAATTCGTACAATTGCGGAAAAGCGTTTTGAGTTGTTGGAAAGGTGCTTCGGTAGAAAATCACGTGAACTGGTTTTCTCAGTCGCGCATGATCTTCTCGCTGGACTGTATTTTGAGTTTTATTACTTTTGGTACAAATTTAGTTCTCAATTTTACTTTTCTTGATCATCTTTGCTATAGAAACTCATATGTAATTTGAAGTGGTATGATAATTGTGCATGGGTGGTAGATTGGTAATGCTGGTGCTGACTACCTGCTATTGTTTCTGAATATTAAGGTGAATGCACCAGGGTTGAAGATGATATGAATTAAACTCCTTCGATGACTATACCTTTTGGAGCTGTATTGGAACTTAAGATTTCTGCTTATTCTGTGAATTAGTTACTGTAAGAAGTGATGCATCGATCACTAATGCATCATATCCTTTCCTTGTGCATTCTTCTGGGGCATCTTTGCATTCCAACCTCTTTTCTTGCTTCGGGGCTGTTTGTAGGCAGTGGGGGCGCAGGATTAGAGAACCGGTTCCATGGCTCTAGGATGGTTCAAAAAGAGGACCGTGATAAGATGCCTACTACCTTTGTCAGATCATTTTATTCGTTCCCGTTGAATGGTTCAGTGTCTTGCGAGGATCTGGAAGGTGTTGGATCATTTAATACCACCTGCTTGTTAAACTCAAACTTGTATTTGAGTTCTGATCTTTCTGTGTATGGTACGGGAAACCTAGAGATACTACCCCATGTTTCTATAGTGTGTCCCATTGAAGGCTGTGCAATCACTTTTAATTTGTCTGGCAATGTTAAAGTGAGTCAATATGCGACTATAGTTGCTGGTTCTGTTGCTTTTGCTGCTTCCAATCTGACAATGGAGCATGGCTCTTCTATAAACACAACATCCTTGGGAGGTTCGCCACCTTCTCACACTACTGGTACACCGTTTGGCTTTGATGGAGATGGTGGAGGACATGGTGGCCGAGGTGCTTCCTGTGTGAAAGATAACAAGACAAATTTTTGGGGAGGTGATGTTTATGCTTGGTTCAGTTTGTCTGAGCCATGGAGTTATGGCAGCAAGGGTAGTGGAACATCTGCTGATAGGAAATTTAGAGGTAATGGTGGAGGGCGTATCAAGCTTGTAGTGAAGGACACTATGTATTTAGAAGGATCTGTGACTGCTGAAGGTGGGAATGGAGGACCAAAAGGGGGAGGTGGATCTGGTGGGAGTATATTTATTAACGCGGTAAAGCTGTGAGTCGACACAAACTAATCAGTCTTTTGCTTGTGCTTTCTGGATTCTGAGTTATATTTATAAATGCTGCTTGATGCCTAAAAATGAACATTTAAAGAATAGAAAGATAATTTTTTTGGGAAGAGACAAACTATATTAGATGGTTGTTCTGTGGTCTTACAAATGACATACATACAGTCTCTGAATTATTTACAATTGTCAAAGCAGCACTTAAATTGTAAACAAAGCCCCAAGTACATGTGTAATCCAGTATAGGAAGCCTTTAGTTTAGGATCTTATGATATATGTTGTTTTAATATTCACATGCACTCAATATTCAACAATCAGGTATTTATTTAGGAGAAACTCCATATAACTTCCCTGAACCATGCCCCTTCTTTATCTAGCTCTATGAACTCTTTTTATTTTTATTTTTGTTTTTATACATAAACTAGCTCCCCAATGTTTCAAAACTATCAAAACGTTACTAATGCTCTTAGTTTAAGATTTAAAATGACAAACTTACCCTTCTATAAATATCAAAATGTTTTGGAATTTTCATGAGAAGTTAGTCTTCTAAAATTAATTTAGAAGAATTTGGATTAAATTTCTGTGTATTTGCTAGCTCAATCTGAGAATTTTGTGTAAGAACACTTCAAGAACAAATGAATAAAAACTTGAGAAAATAAAATAAAATAAGACGTATATGTATTTTGAATATTTATTAGACAAAAAGGCATTTAAGATATTATAGAAAAAAAATCGGTCAGGTGCAACTTACATGAGAAAAATGGAGAATATTTTATTAAACTTAAATAACGGGTTGATGTTCTGGAACTTTGGGTAGTTAGTTAACCTGAGAAAAAAATTCAGGTGCTAGATGCATAGTTCATGGTAGTAAGATGAAGTTTCCCCATCTATTAATGTAGTTAATACTTTTGTTGCTTCATTGAAAGTTCAAATCATTACCTGATTCATGAACTTTCCTTTTTAATTTTGTTTCCAATTGTCTAAATTGACAAATGGTAATTTTCTAAGGGAGGAGGGATTAAAAAGTAATGACATTTGTCTTTTATGAAGCCTCCGGATTTATCAACTTTCCATGTTAAGCTGGTTATGGAATTACATTATGTATTCAGGAACTGGAAAGCATTTTTCTCTTGGTGGGAGTTAAAGCTGTAACTAGAGACTAAAAACTAAGGGTAAACTAGGGACCTAAAGTTTCAATGGATATGTGTTTGTGTTCTGTTGCAAAATAATTCTCTCTTCGCATGGATTACAATATAGATTGTGTTTCTCTTTTGTATTCCCTTATAATGTTGCATAAGAAAATTATTTCGTTACATGCATTTCTCTCTTTTTCTGGACCCATTCATTGGTTTTATATATCAAGATGTCGATATCTTAGTTAGTTTGTTGAGAATTGTATTTTTTTTTCTTGGAAAAAGGTCCATTTTAGTCCCTGACCTATCCAAATCGTGTCGTTTTAGTCCCTCACCTTTCAAACGTGCCGCTG
>JAYMTH010003826.1:0-10447 GCA_036897465.1 Pelargonium australe | reverse complement strand
GAAGAAAAAAGAGACGGGGATGGGGACGGGGAATGCAAAATCCGCCCCCGCCCCGCCCCGTTGCCATCCCTAGTAACAAAACACTTTACCATTGCGAACTCACTGGTTGATGATATTTAAGAAATTTTACGTGGGTGGATTTTGTACTGCTACGGGTTACGGTTGGCCCACGGGTCAACTTCTCCTTTTATGAATTAACTTAAGCCCCAAATTCATATTCAGCTCTTGATCCCAAGTAAAAAAAAAAATTGGAGGCAAAAGGCAATATTATTATTAATGCTGATCAATCACGAGTACATGAGCTAAAGCTGAAGGATAATCCTGGATAACCCAAGAGCAACGGTCGGACATAAGAGGCCCTTGCTAGTGAATGAGTCGCTACATTGCAGACTGTCTAACTAAAGAGAAAACGATATTTTCAAAATATTCAGCTAACCTAATATAATCTTGAATAATCAAGTCATACACACTATTAAACTTAGATCCTAACTTGAGATCCAAGATAACTTGTTTGGCATCTCCCTCCAACACGACCTTCTGTCAGCCTTTGTCCTACACTGTTGACAGCGCTTTGCGAGCCGCCGACGCTTTTGACACAATCGGTTGTCTCCACCCCCAAACCCAACCACCTCCCGTTTTTGTCTCGTACCACCAAGCCCCCACCGGTCTTCCCATCTGCTTCGAACGAAGCCCCATAAAAACTGACTTTTAACAAATCCAACAAGCAGTGCCTCCCAATTCACCGACCCACCCCCTCCACCAATACTGATTCTCAACTCCACGGCCTCCTCAACCGCCATGGTCGACCTCCAATCGTCTCTAGTATCCATCGCGACCCTCAACAACCTCACCCGCCTTAAATATCTTGTCATTCCATACCAAATTATTCCTACGACACCACACACTCCACCCACCATATAGAGCCTTGCTAAACTTTGACGAGTCCAACCATTTATTCACTTACAGAAGCTATTCCAAATTGTAGCATTAGAACGAGCATAACTCTCCAACCCAAGCAGCTTCGAAACTCGAATAGCGTCACTGCATTGTAACAAACAGTGAATGACGTTCTCCTCCGCCTCTCTACACACCGAGCACTCCGAGCTCATCACCAGCCCCTTTCCCACCAGATGACAAGCAACCCGATAGAGCTCACCACCAAAATAGCTTGATTTTCGGTCGAGCATCAGCATCCCATAATCTCCTCCAACCATCCTTCAATGAAAATCCTCCAACCTTCATATGCATTTGAAGTAAATGAACCAAAAGAGCCCATAGTCTAGACAGTCTAAAGAGAATTGAATCTTGTTGCAACATATAACAACTTACCAAATGTACAAAATTTGAGTAATACAACCATAGTGGGAAGTCTGAAATAACCCGGAACAATGAAGTTAATCAAGCCTCTCAATTATAGCATAGTAAGTATTATTATGTTGTAAAAGACATGAGCACATGCACTACAAGAAAATAGCTTAACAAAAACAGAATCTGCTACGGATCAAATTACGTCGCTGATCAGTGACAGAATCAGCGACACAATGGGTCCATCGTTGATCAGCGACAGCGACGACTATGATATCAGCGACGGACTGGAATCCGTCGCTGATCTGTCGCAAATCCGTATCAGCTACGGAAATCGTCTGATCAGCGACTGAATTGGTATTTTCTTGTAGTTATGCACAAACAAATGAGAAGCAGCAAACCTCAAGTCAGTTAACTGACCATAACACAAATAGCAAGAATGACCTTACTAATTATTTAATTAATGTGTAAATACTAAACAAAAACTCACTTCCAGTAATGAACATCATTCCGATCATAACATGAATATAATTAGCACACATAAACAAATGTACAAATCCAGAATTTTTTGTTAATATGAAAAAATCCAAACTCACAGTCAGAATGAAGGGAAAGATATGATACGCATGGACAAATGACCTTAACAGTTACCAAATCAACGCAAACAGCAAATACAAAATAATTACATATAACATATAACATAAACATATATACTTTCATTGTGTCACAATTATATTTATCAACGACTTTCTCATCTGCCAGAGTACCGGGTTCAACAAGGAAACCTATTAACCTTAACATCTCTAATTCTTCTCCAGTTCTCCTTGTTTGATCCCCAACACATTAATTTCATGAAGATTAATACAAGCAAGGTCATATCTAAAGGCGAAGCCTGACTATAGTAGCCAGTTTAGACAGGTAATAAAGGTAATATTAATCATTTTATCATAATATGTAATGTTGTCATCCACAACTATACATGTATAGTTGCTAAATTATAAGAATTTAACCAATAATAACAAAACAGATTCTTATATACAGCATGAAACCTTAGTACATTGTACAGGATAAATGAAGAGTACTTGGACATTCAATGGGTATTATTTCAGTATCTATACAAACACTGTTGATACCTAAGAATCCAGATGCACATCAAAGCACAAATACGACACATTTGAAAAATATTGCACTACACAATGCCAAGTTTCATCATCCCCAGAACAGCTCTAGCACGAAGTGGAAATTGAAACTTCCATAAACAACGGATACAATTTTTTTTCTCAATATTTTACACTTATCTAACAGCCAGAAATATAGTTCCGATGATCCAAATCATGCAATAGGAATGCCAAGTCAGTTTATATAATAGAAACTTCAATGCATTACTGATAACAAAATGTGACTGTAGTTTTCATCAAACAAGGTCAGTGGCAAATGCTTAGGAATTAATATCTTAAACATACATATTTCACAACATTGTTGATGAGAAGAAAATATTGCAGGAAAGGTATAAAAGTGATCACAGTAACATCCCTGTTCTTTGAGCTATCCAAACATAAAGAGTTTAAAATGTACCTATATTTGGCACATGGGCAGTAGATACAAACCACATGAAATGGCAAAAAAGGGAATGGAAAGACAGAAGGTAGAAGCCCCTTGTTGCACGATTTGATAGCTGCCGCGGCACTTATTTCAGAAAAACTGCTATTCACTTCCAGTCCATTCACTGAGGCAACACGACCGAATGGGTCACTTGATTTTTATGAATGCCTATGTTCATCCACTGAAAAACTTTTCTCCTCTGTCCCACCATTGGGTAGAGGGTTAGGGTGATCATTGGCTTCCAATCACAGAAAAAACAATAAACAGAAGGGCTCAAGACTTTTTCATTCTTTGGTGGCAGCCCCAAGCATCAACTTATCATGCTCGGTATTCAAATTCTTCATCCCAAGCTTCTTCTTTTTCACAATACTCAAGAAGAAATCAGTCAAAACTGTCTCATAAGATGGCATTTTAGCATACCCGGGAAAGTAATTTATGTCAATAACAAGATACCTACTCCTTTCTCTAGCATCCTTAATCACATCAAAGTTAAAAAGCTGAAGCCCCAATGCCTCCCTCAATGCATTAGCAACATCCACAACAAATGCAATCGGTGGCATTTCAGCCATTTCTACATTCAACCTATCTTTATCACTATCACTACTATCATCACGGTCTTGAGCAGTTAGATTCGATACCTGAGAGAACGACAATGCACCCTCCAATGTCTTCAGCTTCTCCTCCGATATATCCGCCAAAGACTTCCTCTTCACGCAAGTCACAGACTCCCCAACCACATAAACCTTGAATATAACCCCACCATGGTTCACAAACTCCTGCAACACAACCGGCGTGCTCAGCTTCTTCAGTCCATCACTGCTAAACACCAAATACATTTGATGCGAGGTTGCGCTACCGTCAGCCACAACCGGCTTCGCCACCACCGGAAAGCTCAGCTCCCCGATCCCACCAGGACCCAATAGCGCATCCGACTCATACACAACAATCTGTTTGGGAATCCCCAAATTCTCATTCCCTGGAGGAATTCTCAACTGGCTCACCACCTCGAGCATGGTGATTCGGTTGTGAAGCCGCTCGATGCAATCGGGCGGGTCGATGATGGCCACACCAGGATTCTCCGCTGAAAATTCTTCTAGCTGCTTCCTCCATTCCTTCCCGTACAATTTGTGAATAATGCAATCGAACGGACCTTGTGCCACCAAGGGCTTGGAGATGTCGATTCGATCCAGATCAATGCCCTGTCGCTTGGCGTGCTCCAGGAGAGACTTTTGTATAAAGCTCTGCTCTTTCTTGGGTGCAACTGCGTAGCCTATGCGGTACCTTTCGGCCATTTCCGTCTCGAAGCTGTGAGAGATGATATCAAATTCAATCCAACAAAAATTACAAAAATTACAAAAAATCACCAAAATCACAATCAGTAGAGCTCATTGGTAAAACGAAAGAGTTAAGGATTGAGAGATTACAAGAAATGTTGAGAGATTGTAGCCGAATTCAAGAACAACCAGAGGATTGAGAGATTTGCAGATTAGGGTTTCGAGATCGTATTGAAGCAGAGGCAGAGAGAGGAGAGTGGTGAAGACTGAAGACGCTACGCGGTATGGATTCGTGTACAGAGACCGGACACCTGGAGATTTAATTAATTGGAAATTAAAGAATACAGAAAATACGACACGTCATTTTTATCTGATACGTGTCATTACGTCATTGGTGATTGGAAGAGCGAAATGATTTGGGTCAAAAATGTGGATTTTTGTTCCAGGAGATTCTTGACTTCGCCGCCGACGAGGAAGTGGTCGTCGTTGCCGGTGACTCTCTGTACGTCAAGGTTAACACAGGTTCAAGTAAGAGACAATTAGGAGCTCAATGATTCGATTGATTTCGATTATTGGATTCCATTTTTCTTGTAGTTGGCTCAAGAAATGGGAATGATCTAAATGAAAAATGTACGAGGGTGTTTTCAGTTTCGCATTATGAAATGTATTACACTTTTTCATATTGTTTCTTCTTATATATACATTTGTTGTTATCGTACTAAATTTGATGTTGTTCATATTTTTTTTTGGTGTATAAAATATCATATTTAACATTTTTAGAATGATTTTCATATATAATGTATCGTATTACAATTTTTGAAATTTTTTGTGCCCCGTCTTGAACAATTTCCTGGCTCCGCCACCGGTTGCAACTAAACATGTTTTCTAAATTCTTCAAGTTTTAGATAGATAACCAAACAACTAGAAAATGAAAACTAAAATTGAAAACTAAAAATAAAAACAAATTTCTAAACCTAAAGCTAAAAGACCCAATTTGGTTCCTGAACTTTTTTTAACCGAAAATAGTCCCTGAACTTTTGTGTTTCGCCCCAATTTGGTCCCTGAACTTTGCTTTGACCCGAAATGGTCCCTTATTGGTTCTATATGTGAAAGTTCAATAACCATTTTGGGTCAAAACAAAATTCAAGGACCAAATTGGGGCGAAACATGAAAGTTCGGGGACTAATTTTAGTTAAAAAAAAAAGTTCAGGATCATATTGGGACAAAACATCAAAATTCGGGGACCATATTGGGACTTTTACCACAATTAAACGGCCCTTAAGTTTTCGTCTACTTATCAACAAAAATAAGAAAATCTTTTAATTCAAAAGACCACCAATGCTAGCTACACCAAATACTATAAAACTCAAATTTCAAGATGCTTATATAATGTTTAAGTTCATTTTGATATGGAGTTTTCTTCATCCCAACCTTTACTTTGTTTGTACCAAATATCACACCCGCCGGAAGGTGACAGTACCATCATCTCTCAACCTTGAAAGGTGGTAATGTGCTGCAACTCTTTATCTTTAGGCAGTCAGTGATAGAGAGATAATCCCCGATAGTTTGAACTTACGGACTTCTGTTGATTTCTCTGGCTGAAACACAACCTCAGTACTTGATCTTACAGTAATTTCCTTCCACTCGGAAGCTGAAGACCCTTCACTTCTATAATCACGAGGAGAGTACAATATTTCTAGCCTAGAAGGTGCTGCAATTGAGCCATGGAAATGGGATGTGAGAATAATGTCCATAAGAATACAAGCTTAGTAACAAGATTACCTAATCCAAACATGCTCGTCTTCTGGACAATCAAACGACTAACTTTGGATCTTTGGATACTTTTTAGGGACTTTAAATCTCCTTTCTTGCCTTTAAATTCCATAAATTCCCCTAAAATGTACTTATTACCTTTAAGTTCCAGCCTGCACAACAATGAATAAGCAAATTAATTTTACTCATGCAACAACTATTCAATACAAGAATCTAACACTTCAGTTGTCCATAGAGAACTAGGAGTCAAAAGAGAAGAAAGCTACTACAAAGGTATTGATGCTCAATTCACCAAAGGATCCCACATGACTTGGTGCTATCCACAATGTGCAACTGCACAATGATTTAAGTTGTGCTAGTAAGCAATCATTATTTCGATTTATTGACTGTTATTTATAGCATTATTAGTACGACTTAATTTCGTTGTTGTTTAGTTTTGTAGAAAGTTATGTGTTGGGCTCTTATCAACATTGGATCACTACATACAGAAACTAACAGCTCAGGTTCTCTAAACTAACCACTAAAAGTGTAACATTAAACATGGAAAGGTTAAAATAATTCACTCAACTAAATTTTCAACTTTTAAAGCACAAGTAAGGACAAACCTATCCCAAATTGGTGCTGTGCTTAGAACAAACTCAAGCCTCTGTTGAAGAGATTCCTGCATCTCCTTCTTGCCACCACGGAAGGCACCCTTAATCCAACCAGAAAACATACTTTTCAATTCTGGTTTCTGTTTTACCCATTGTTCATACGTAATTACCTCAGATGGGAAATGGCTTGAATGAATGGTACTACAAGAATAAAACCAAATTATAGAAGCAATTACAAGCAGATATTAGAATAAGTTGATAAAATTCGGAATCGTTTGATTAGAAACTTATTGTAGTTCTTTCTCTTAAAAAAGAGATTTATCTAAACTAAACTGCTTTTATCTTTTGCATCAAAATGCCAGATTTTTGTTTATACTTCTGGCATATCATTTATTAAAGTCCTGAAAAAAACACACCTAGTCAAGGTTTATTATTCTCGGCTGTATTAGGGATGTCCTACAAGCTTCTCTATTATTATTATCTGCTTTAGTTTCAATTTCACATGCCTTGTAATCTGTTAAGAAGCTCTATGACAGTATGGCTCTATAACAGTGTACAGAGGTAATTGAACATGAATTGTTGGCCTCTGAAATCCTATGTTTCTCCAGTACTTTTAAGACCACCGATATATTTGGTCTGTTTCTTTATTTATGGAGCATCAAAACCTTCCTCATCAAATCAATTACTTCAATAAAAAATTCAATTGGAGAAATCAGCCTTTCAACAATCTTTCGAAAGCTATGTGGATTCAAGTTGCATCCAAGAATTTCTAATGCCACATCAAAGAAGAAATATACAAAGATTACTGATTTCAGTTTAATAAAATAAATTAATCTTAACAATTACATCAGGCAGAAACTTATACCTGAATTTTGGATTGGCAAGTACAACTTTGCAAGACAAGTACCCTTCCGGGAGAGCAACTCCCCTTTGTTCAAGATATGATTCAAGAACATAAACTTTTTTTTTAGTCTCTTCCACCTGTATATGTATTACACAAGCAGACCAAATATAAATTAATATTCATTTTTCTACTTGTCCTTCACCTCCCGATAGTAATAAGGATGATATGGATGTAATAGTCTAGAAGACCAACTTAACATTATGTATAATTATCTACGAAGACTAAAGCGAGTCAATCAAGAATGTTTGCATTGGTTTATCATGCATCACTATTACAAGACTGATAAAACATATTACAAGTTTATAATTTAAAACCTGAAGCCCTAACTTCCCAATATATTAACATTTTCGCTTCACCAAAATAATATCATGTAGATAATTTCCTGACCTATCACTCTTATTTGCTTTATTAATTTGGATCTGAAGGGTGGGGCAATTTCTCAGTTTCTAAGTTGACGTCGCCATTTATTTATAGTACACAACTATTTCTTCATAAGAATCATACCCTGGTAATTAATAGTGTTGAGGATTTTAAGTCCGTATACCATATCCCCTTTTTTTCAAGCACTTAACACCAAGCGCAAATACCAGACATGACGAATTTATACATTCATATTTGTGCATTATATATTAAATGTTGAATGGAAAAGCTGTAAGAGTTTTGGAAGGCTCATATTGAAGTTAAAGGTTCTTGCAAGTTATAGCTTCTCACGTTCACTTTGGCCACAAGAAGAGCAAATACAATCTAACTGGAGAGATTATGTTTATTCCTGTAACGCAGTGAGCATTGATTCTAGGATTTAAAACTGGTAATGATATTTTTGAGGGGATGTTACCATTCTGCAAAACGAACTATTTAGGTTCACAGTGATAATTGATCATAAAACACTATACCTTCAAACTAGACTTGGATGGTCAAAGTCTTGCAAATTGCGCAGTTTATGTCCTTAACCATGAAAAGCTGTCAAATTTTATAGGGTAACTTTAAACATTGGAGTTGTCAATCTATCTAACTGTTGAAGAATTCCTTAAAACTGTTAACTCATATGCAAGTAGACTTACTATTAGCAATCACTGAAAATTAGAACCAAGTAATTACGATCATTTTGATCATGTGACAGCTTCCCAAAGAATTTTGATATTCCAAATAAGCATGGAAGGGAGAAGGATGGCAGTAATCTATCTTCTTACACGACTTTGGATGCATAATTAGAACAAGGCAATAGTAACAGTACTTCCATCTTTATACACTAAGTGCTTGTTTGGATGGGCGAAAACTTTAAGGAGTTGTAAGGAGGTGCTCCAAAAAGTCAGTTATGTTTGATAAATGTCTGACTATAAGGAGGGTGGATTGTAAAAGTTTGTTTGGTAAAAAACAACTATAAGGAGGTAAAATATGTGGAAATTACCAAACGGTGGACCGCAGTAACAAATACGGTCGACCATTTGTAGTGTATCCAACTCAGAAATGAAACAGTTGACCATTTTATTTTTTTGGTCGACCGTTACTGCATTGACTTTTTACCTGGAAGTCATTTTGGTAGATGTTTTTACCTGAAAATTATACATGAAATTAAACGGCCACAGGAGCTTTTTAGCTCCTGCACCAAAACAGCTCCTTTAAGGAGCTTTTCACTGTTCTGCTCCCTAAAGGAGACAATCCAATTTCTACCAAACAACCTACATCCCATGTGGCACCACCCTTATTTAAGCAAATCCTATGTGGCACCTTCTTAAAGGAGCAAGTAGTGTTAACAAACAAGCCCCAAATAGTGGAGCTAAATGACTTGAACACAAATTAGTCAATGACTTCTGAAACAATGCCAACATCAAGAAAGTACAGACATTTAAACTGCGACTTACAGGGTTAGGGAGGCGCTGTGTTTTGAGTCTACCACTGCCTTCATATGTCCAGCTTCCATCTGCATTGACAGACACAAACCCAGATAAATTCTTGATAGACACCACCACTGCCTCCCTGTACAAATACGCAACAACAAACTTGAAACCAAATGTACAAAAGAAATCACAAACAAAAAGATGATTTCCCGTGACGCCAAAAACCTCTTAACTCATTCCATATGAAATTATATGAATATTATGACAGTGCAACTATTCTCTTCCTAAATTTCCAGTGCCTACCAAACAGATACTACGTATCAAATTATAACAAAGTTCAGAATACAGAAAAAAACTACCCTTTGGCGACTAGAACCATATCTATGTTCTCTCGCAAACCCGTGTCAGCATCCGGAACTCGGAGTCCCACATACACATTCCCACCATAGAGCTTTTGTAGTCTACTTAAACAAACAGACAAAGTAGACAAAATGAGCCTCAAAAGAAATAAACGAAAAAACCAGAACAACACTCCTGTTAGTTTGCTGAGAAAATGGACTAAATTAAGAATAACGATCTTAGGCCGTCAGCCATTACAATTTTACCACACCCAAGCTGTTTGGTTGCTGAGAAAATAAATCAAACGACTCTGATATCCGACAAAAATTCCTTCAGTAAAGTTAAATTAAAAGTAAAATGTAGAATTAGACACAACTGAGCATCCAAGCAGATAAAAATAGGCAATTGAGATCAAACAGCCATAATCAGATGAAGTGATTCAATAATCAATACAATACCCATTGGCAACAGAGAGAAGAGCAGTGGAATCAGAGGTGTCGACATCTAGAAGGTGGTCGTCGTCGTCGTCGTCAAACAGGAGGCGCCGGAACAGCTTGTAGATGACAAAACCGCTGAGTATCTCGACCCACATAGTGCTTTTTTTTCTGGTTGGATCCCAAGGAAAAAATGGCAGTAGCGATACTAGTTAGAGACTACACTAAATGGGATTTCGTGTGAGGACGAAGAATTTGGAGATTGAAAACGTTTCTCGGGAAAATGTAATGTAATGCATTGCTCAATTTGGAGATTGAAAACGTTTCCCGGAAAAGTTACTTTCCCGTTGCAAAACGATACCTATAAGTTTTTTCATTCAATTTA
>JAYMTH010003825.1:0-10447 GCA_036897465.1 Pelargonium australe | reverse complement strand
TATATATAATATGATGAATAGTTGGCAAAATGTATGCAAAGTCGTCAAGCTTGGATGGGATCAGAGATGTGACCAAATGTGGTTTTTGACCAAATCTCTATTTTCTTTAGATTGGTTTAATTTGATTCAAGTCTTGGTTCAAACTTTGCCATCACCAATTGACTTCAATTTTTTTTTCTTTCTAAACCATGAGGTTGTTGAACAGGACCGCGAATTCGCGGTTGACACATTTAAACCGTCTTACCACACCCAGATTGATCCTCATTAGAGCCGGGTAGGACCACAAGGGCTGCAAAGCTTTTTCTGCCAAGTTTTAACGCAGCTGCATTCTTTAGGACTCGAAATCGAGACCTCAGGTTAAGCTGGAACAACTCCTTACCAGTTGACCCACGCGCTTGGTGGTAATTGACTTCAATTTTAATGTGGTGTTAGACTGAATTTATTAACTTATATATGAAAGTCCAACAAATGGAAATTAATGACTCTTTTGATTTATAACAAACTATATGCTAAGAGAAGTAGAACAAACCTATTAATATATATATATACACACATACAAATTTAGGTGTAAGGTCCACAACTAAAATAAGTTGCAATAGGTATCCATGTCAAGACAAACATGTCCACATTTGTATTTCACATTCAACCGTCCACATCACTTTGGGAGGACAATTTGTGTGATATCCTCCATTTATTTTATTAATAGATATCGTCTCAGAATATGGTACTATAGAAAATATCTTGTTCTTTTTATCATGGGAACAACTAAGGATAATTATTAGTTTGTGTCATATTTTTTTTATCTATATGTACACATGTTGTAACAAACTTAAAGTAGGTTAACTAATAGCTATCCTATTATATAGTCACTATTAATAATTCGCGTTGATGAGCTTTTCTTGACTTTGTCAAAAAAGTCGACTAAGAGGTTTTCCCCATTTTGCTCGCATGTTAGGATAGTTGTGTTGGAAATGTTCTAAGTGTTAAAGTACGAGAATGGAGCTGAAGGCTTGGGCCTTTAGAGGCAGATTTGGAGATTTGAATCATTGATCTTTGGTCATTCATTTCTAGTGTTTGCGCAAGAGTAACACATACTAAGTTTGTTGCAACCAAGTACTGCCCAACATCCCAACTTTGTTGGGATGGACATTCTTGGTCGCGACCAAGTGTTGTCCGAACACATGGCGAGACGTTTTTGTAGGCTCAAGTTTCTTTATCTCAGGAAAAATATTCACAACAGTAATCATGTGATTTGGGAGTATGTCTTTGGGTGCACCAATATGGGAAGTCACCAGATGATCGATCAACTTGGGAGCAAGTTTGCAGGGGCGCGCTTTGAGAGCAAAATCTTGAGGGCGTGCTTCAAGAGCAAGTCCACGGAGACGTGCTTTGGAAGTGAGTCGTGAAATCAGGGGAGTGAATGATATGACACATTTGAACACCACATGTCGAGACATCATTTGTTTTTTATTTTTATGTGATATGAAGTATGACTACAGTAGAAAGTCGGAGGAAAGAAAACATAGCTAAATGCATGGATAGATGCTATTAGAATTTAGAAAGAGGCCCAGAGAAAAAGATGCAAGTAAGTTGAAACTCATGTGATCCTTGTCACCCCTAAACATAACACCAAAAGTCTTAGCTCAGCTACGCACATGCTTCTACGTACAAAAGACATATATATGAGATTAATGCAATATATAGTTTATATAAAAGAACAAAGATTCTAAGCCAACAAGTTAATTATTAGTTAGTAATATTCGATTAAAATAGAAACGAAATGGTTGACGTTCTGTGCTCGCAAATTTATAAAAACGAATATGAATGTTAAACAATATATAATATATATTAGGTTTAGTTGAGTCTCATTTTATAAATTTTTAGCCGATTTTATTTTGATATAATACGTTGCATGCTTAGATATGGAAGAAGAATTGAAGGAGGAGATGAGGTGACAAAGTGTACAATTATTTGAAAGGAGCTTTTGGTCACATGGGTGGATCAACATCTTCTTAGGTATAAATGTTAGGTCCCCTCCATCCCTCAAACTTGTCTTCTGTACATTGAACTTGAAACTAAAGGTTGACAACTTGCTCTCTTCATTGAATTCACTTTTTTGCCTACATTTTCATTTGCAAAATTTATTTCCATCTCAATATATAGATGATATCTTTAACTTATTTTAAGTGAATTTGATTGAATGGGACGGTACGCTGACACAATTTGGTCACTCTTGACTATATTTTTTCTGGCAATATTGGATGGTGCCATGTGTTGTTGGTGTTAGACCCTGCCATGTGTTGTTTTGTTAGTGTTAGACCCTTATGTGATGTAAGTCGATCTCGACATCTCCTAAACATATGTTTTCACTCTACACAGTAGAAGCAGTCCACTTATACTTGGTCGACTCAGACGTGATACGAGTATACACATTTTTCTCGATGGGGTGAACTATTATACTTTGTTTAACCACATTTTTTTTCAACTTTTGGTTTTTACAAGCTTACAATCACACAAGGCTATGCTTTAGGCTATAAACTATAGGTCTAGGACTAGCATCTCGAAAGAGGAATGTTAATCATGTAGAAAGTACACGTGCATGTCAATAGAGAGTATCGAAAAATTAAGTCACAAATATGACTGTAAAATCACGCTTCCCCGTGAGTGAGCGGTCCAATATTCTTAGTAGTTAATCATTATTATGATATATGAAGACCGGATTTGCTGGTACCTGTCGTTGACATATTAGCCACAAAATGTCAGAGCTGACACTGACAACCAACTACCAGCTCAGACTTGCACAACAAGGAATCAAGTCCACAGTTTCTTGGATTCAACCCAAGCAATAATGCAAAACAAGAAACGAAACAAGTCATGACATTTTGCCTGTGCTGCAAATACAGAACCTCCACTGCATTCGGATCTGTCGTTTTCTGATCAACGACGAGATGCAGTCGCTCCAACAAAAGAATACCGAGAAGAGACCGGCAAATTTGGCTCGACCATGCCACTGCCTGAGCCTCTACCGTCTGATCTTTGAAGGGCGTCCATGTAACCCTGGTCTTGTGAAGCATAATACCGGGTCGAGGACAGTGCCAACTCCCTTTGAGCATAAGCCGGTGGTAGTGGAATGCGGGAGGTTGCGGATGGTAGCATGTGGGAACTATAGTAACCATCTCCGTTTTCTGAGCGTCCTTCTCCAGCTCCGGATATCTGCAATGAGTGATGCTCGCTTTCACGCCCAAAAACTTGCTCCCTTGAAAGACTTTCAGCAGCAATCCCATACCTAACGAAATGACCAGTGCAAATTCTTGAGCCATGATATCTCAAGTAATACGAGCAATATCTAATAATAAATGTGAATTTGTTTACAATAAATCCCCGGACATTTATTTTCAAAGTTACCATTTCATCCAGTTGTTTCTTGGAACCTTAACTTGTACCATTATGCAAATCCATAAAAACAACATTGATATCATATATGCAGACCATATCTGGTTAGCACTGCCACAGAGTTTTACAGACAACAGCTCAACCAAACATTTTCTCTTTTAACTAAACTATGAAAAAGCATTTCAAATCCTTTCCAAGGCTGGATGTGAAAATTGCAGAGAAAATAACTTCTAGTGCAATACCCCAAAAAAGAACAATTCCTGATAAACGAAGATAGCAATGCAAAAATAAACTGTTTGATAACTCTACGAGTTAGAAAAGGTTTTTTTTTTTTTTTTAAATGTCTGTATTTTAACACAGCCCAAATGCAATGTAAACCAAATGAAATGCTTAGAATTTACCTTCCGTAGGGATCTTGAGCAGAAAATAACACTTTCTCAGGCATGTACGGCTGATTAGCTTCGGTTAAATAATAGGAGTCAGTGTAACGAGGAAGGCTAGCCTCTTGAATAATATGTCGAGGCTCCATCAAATGTTGTACACGGCCAACATGAGTTTCCAAGTCATATTGATCATATACTGAATGTGGGATTAAATGTTCCGATTGAGAACCAATGACTGGTAAAACATGAGCATGGTGCACCGCTGATAAGTATGATTCCTCTGGAGGCGGCCTTGCTGGCAACTGATATACTTCCTGCACACCTGGAGTTGTGTATAAGGGAAGATTTGCAACATTTGGTACATGAGGGGGGCGAGCAGCATGTGATTGCACAGTGATTGGGAGGAAAAGAAATGGGGAAATTCTACCCTAAAAAAAAAAAAAAAAAAAAAAAAAAAAAAGCAAATTCCATTAAGATTGGAAGAGTTACAAGACAAGCAATACAGAATTTTGTAAAAGCAGAGGAAAGAGAGAATGCCATCTTACTTGTTTACTACTAAGCTCTTGTCTAAACTTAGAACGCCCCTCATAGTTCTCTTTGATTGCATGTTTGAAGGAGCTCTCAGGAATTGGTAAACAATCTTCATGAACCTTGAATCTCACCTGAACCGAACAAAACACAAATAGAAACAAACAATAATTAGAACAGAATGCAATGCAGGGGCAAGATAATTGTCTTACAAGTAAAAGAAAGGCTGGCTTTTGATCTTTGCCCCCAGTGGTATTGAAAAGTTAACATGAATGCATTCAAGAGAAGTGTCACAGAAGTTCATCAGCCAACAGATGTCTTGGAAGGCACCTATTAGATATATGAAGCTAGGACAGGATTAAACATGATTTTCTTTTCTCAGTTCGGAATATGCAGAATGAGGAACAGTTTCAGCAACGGGTGAAAGATCAATGCAACCTCAATTATGGGACTACTTTAAACACATACTCTTCATCTTAATAGTTTTCATTAGAGACTAAGTAACAAAGTCTTCAAAAATCTAAAGTTCTTAAATATTGTTTAAAGTGTGCTCACTTCATTGGAACCCAACCAAAACATGTGTGACTCGCGCGGTAGCGCCTCTTCTCCATATTAGCCTTGCGGCTAACACCCTCAATGCGCCTTACAAAACACTAATTACAGCCACCATGCATTACGTTTCCAATCAAACTGCTCTCCTTACCAAATTCAAAAACAAAAATGTGTTGGGAAGATACAATGATTGGCACAAGGACTATCAAAGGTTGAGCAAAACTTAATGTTGTAAGGTCATATCTAGACAATTCTTTATGCGGAACAAAACATAAACATTGGTAAGTGAAAAAATATTTACCATCACATTTTATCCATACTATAATATTTACTAACTCTACCCTTTTAAGTTTCTGCTAATTAATTCTTTTTTTTTCTTCCAATGGGATCATTTATCTTTGTATGTTTAACACATCCACCTTAGCATTCTCAACTCAATTACACCATTTTATGGCTTTGCAATTATTTTGGAGCCCAACACTCAGTGACATATAACATAGCTAGTTGTACAACTATCTTATATGAACTTTGCTTTCAGCTTCAAAGATTATTTTATTATAAAGAGCTCCAAAGGCTCTTATCAACTTCAACAACCCTATACTATTATATTTCCAACACTGTTTTCAATATCTCGATCTTTAGAATTATACATTAGATTCAACGTATCTAAAATGGCTACTTGTAATAATTTCTTTATATATGAGCATAAATAAGCCATTGCTCACACCTCCTCTTTGCAAAAATAACATTTCATATATTTCGTACTAGTTCTAGTTATTTTGAACCCCTTTAGTTCTAAAGCCCCTCTCTCCATATATCTAATTTGGCATTAATCTCCACTCTATTCTCATAAACTAAAACAATATAATTGCAAACGACATACACCAAGGGATCTCATCTTGCAAATATCTTGTGAGCTCATCAATGAGGAAGGCAAAATGAAAAGAGCTTAGAGTTGATCCTAAATGTAATTTTTATCAAAATGGAAAAGTCTCTCCTGAATTTCCTACTAGTCCATACACTAGTTGATGATTCTCCATGCAAATCTCGTACTAAATTAATACATTTAATATGCATACTTTTTTCTAGTTTCAATCATAAAATTCCTCTAAGAACTTTATCATAAGTCTTTTCTAGACCAACAAACACACATGGTGCAAGTCTTTGTCTTTCTCTATATACTTTTCCATAATGAAAACACATAATGAGTTTGACTTCCAACATTATATTTAACTCATCCACTTTCTATTTTTCAAATGTAGGACACTTAATTACCACTTTAACACACACACTCTCTCTCACGTGTGAGTATCACATTTTTTTTATGAGCTCAACACATGCACAATCGATGACCTTTCAAATCAACTCATTCCCTCATGTGTATATATTTTTCTTCCACACATCGTTGAAAGCATGTCCATCTGCAAGCGAGTCAAGAACCACTAAGGGGGTGCAAAATAAACGGGCCACCTACGGACCAAGGTTTAGATCAAAACCAGCTTCAATGCCATGTGAAATTTGTTAATGAGCTAAACTTAATGGCTTAGAGCTTCCATTACTAAAAATGCGAACTTTACTAGAAGAGCTCGACTTTCACCAATATATTTAACTCGTTAACTTTATGTTTACTCAATGTGGAAAACTTTATTACCCACTTCAACACCTCTCAACACCAAGCATAAAATATTGCACAAAGAAGAAGGAAGTTTGTTGCCCCAAAAGCACACTTTCTAGCCTTAAGCACCCTAAGGCATTCGTCGATGTATGTTGTCTGGCTTGATGAAAGAAAAAGTGCAAGCCCTAAATCCTTCAACAAGGTGTGTTCAAAGTGTGCCTTTTAGTACTATTTAAAGCTCAACGTGATTAATATTTATGATATCACGTATAAGTAGCATTCTTTAATGTGAATGTTATTCTACTTCATTAATGGAGAAATCCTTATTACCTGTGCTGGAAAATTTCCTTTGAATGCATTTGGTTCCAAGTTTAACCTTCCGTCTGAAGTTGCCTTGTATATGCCGTAAAGAAGCTTCAAATCAAAGTCAAACAAAAAGAGCTTTGCACCATACTTAATTTTGTCTACAACTTCCTTCTTCCCTTTGGGTAGCCCAAAAACACGGTGTTGATAGCATTCTGGCTTTGTTTTGGCACTGCACATGAAAATGAACCCAGAGATCCGTTCTCCAATCTCCTTACCATTCCTTGTTCTCTCAGAGTTTCGCTCGCCGCTTTCCTTGTCTTTCCTTTTGCCCTTAGAGTTTCGTTCTCCTCTCTCTTTGCCTTTCCTTTTTCCCTCAAAGTTTCTTTCCCTTCTTTCATTGTCCTTCCTTTTGTCCTCATTGTTTCGTCCTTCACTTTCCTCATTTGGTTTGCTCTCAATAGCTTTACTCTTGGATGTAGTTAAAGCATGAGATGTAGTAGCATCAGTTGTAACAGGAGGATTGAGAGTGGTCGCAGAAGATAAGACCACGGTAGAGGTAGAAGCTACATCTTTCTTTGGAGTTCTTCTATTTGTTGCACTCTTCTCTATCTTTTTACCCACATTCAAATTATTTGTTGGCGGCCCTGAACCTAAATACTTCTTCCCTCTCCTCCTAATCCTTGTCATGGTGATGCCGTTACGACTTTATACAATGAAACCACCCAAACTATTTAATGTGGCTCGTAGGTATCCATTGTAATAAAATTGAACACAAAAACATGTGTACATGAACTATACACAAAAGTTAGAGGATGAAAGTATCGTGTATATCACATTAAACTTTGCGTTTCTACATATATTCAAAACATGAGATGCATGGCTTACCAACTTATATAGAAGTTTTTATGATTGTCAAATCATTATTCTATTTCCTATTCATGGCATCCCATTATCAAATGTTGAAAACATAGAATTTCCTTTTTGAAATTTGACAAGATTAAGAAACTAGTTCATCAATCGATTGAAACCCATTGTTTAAGGTATTCATCTTCCATTTGATGTAGGATGAAAATAATAGTGAACAAAGTCCCTTGTCGATTGATTTTGATCATCTCAAGAATTATCATTGTTTGGTGCATCCTTCTAGCACCAAGATTTCATTAGGTAAAGAGGTTGAAAGGTATAAAGAATGGGATTGGAAAAGTGAAGCTACTCATCTACCATTCGACGAAGAGAACGCTAGATATGAAAATACGTTGGACGACTATAACAAACTGCTTCTATCAACTACGAGACAAAAATAGCGCATCATAAGTCACTAAAGAGAGAAATTGGACCATTCTCTTCAAGAGATCATAATCCAACTACTCATGCAACAACCAAGTCATTTCTAAAACAATTAACAAAACTCTTTGAAATCTTATGCTCGTATTCTCCCCTTCTTCATTGTCTTACCTAATTCTCTTGTAAGAAAATGTTATTGTGTCTTTCATCACTACTTGTTTTCATGTTAACTAGATTCTACAACTACCTCTTTTACTTTCTCTAAACAAAACTCATACCTATCCTTGTGTCGCTAACCTACATGATCAAACCACTTTAACAATTTTTGAACAATCCTATCTTTGATAAGCACTAGTACCCTAACAGCCCAACTCTTCCTCGATAATCACATTTCCAACAAGTAATATCTAGTGGTACCAAACATAAACCAAAGCATTCTCTCATCTAGTGCCAAGATACAACCTTCATAACCCCTTAACTTTCTATCAGTCAACTTCCGCTCTAGAGCCCTACAAGGCTTCTAAGAAACCCTAAATAAACAATACTTATTTCACCTCAGTTATACCTCTATTAACCATCTAGGGGTTCAGCACACTCTTCAATTTTGGAAATGTCCTCAAGTTAACTCCAAATCACCTATGCCTAACATTATACAACTCCAATACAAAAAGAAGTACCTCACGTAAGCCCTTCCCTACCTACAATAATCCATCCTCTTAATAACAAATAATGAAGCTGCATTACTATTGAACACATAACCTCCAACTACATAAGGTAGAAAAATTATCTACTGTTTAGTTTTGAACTTCTATGCATTTTCTGCAAGCTAAATTCCAACATAGTGGAGGTGCCAATCATTTAGAACCTCCTGGTAATAAACCATATCATTGTTTTGTGTTACAACTGCATCCATTAAAAATGCTTTTCATCAAACTCATCCATTATCCACTACAAAAAAGTTAACTCCAAACCACAGCCCCCAGGTATACAATTATTCAACTTCCAAACCAAGTAAATAATTGACAAAATACAAAAGCCCCATATCGCAAAGCTCTTGAACAACCAAAACCTAGTGAGTAAATGAATACAAACAAAAAGCAAAATATGTTCATAAACCTGAGATATTTTACAGCTCAAACGCGGAACTCAATCATCATGAACTCATAACCTAGAAAAAATCTTCCAATATATTTTTCCACTATAAATTTGCTATCAAACCAAACAGAAACGCAAAAGAGGAATGAGTCTACGTAAACATACCTGAACCCCGAGCTGCGCTCTATTTCTCCTCCGATAGATTATCGCGAGCCAGTGAAGGTAAAGCACGAATTCTGGAAAGGGACACCGACGGAGTTCGTATTTATTTATAGACGGGTGATAACAAAATGAACGGCCAAGATGATGCGCTAACATCATCAACGGATGGGTATGAAACACGTGGACTCGGCTTCCGCCTCGTGAAAACCGAAAAGGTGAAAAAGTAACACTGCGTGACTGTGTATATCCGTAACCCTAAAGCCAATCAAACGCAAAAAATTCAAGAAAATCGACTTCGAGAGCAGAGCGTGATCAATCAATCGCGCGCGCTTACGGAGCACTTTTGTTCGAATTCAATCGGCGAAGAACATCAGACCTGGGAATCAGTCTTCTAATCCATACAGGTTGGTGGTACACTCCGACACTGATCCCTGTTTTTCCAGAAACCGAACCAGATGAGATCATTTCTGAAAATTTTATGATATATGTTTGTTGTATCAGTTACTTTCTGGTTCGTTGAACTCGGGTAACTTTCTGGTCCGACACTGATCCCACGAATTGCTTTGATCGAGTGCTTGAGGAGGACCAAAAATGCACAATTCATATGTTTGCTTCTAAGGTTTTTGATGAGTTATGGCATTAATGCTGCATGTCAGCCATTGCTTGTTGGGTTCTTGAGTACTAGGATGATAGACTCTTTAGTATGGAGATTGTGACTTTTGTTACAGCTTGTTTCCTAGGCCCTATGATTTTCTTTGGCTGTTTTAGTTTGTTTCTAGTACTATATATCCTATTGAACTTATTTCAAATTGATGTGTTCATTCAAATGTGTATGAATTATGACATCCATTTTGATTGGGCCTTCTTACCTAATATGTTTGTTTATTAAAATTAAAACACATATAAAGATAGAAGATCAATTCATGGTCAAGATCTCTGTGTATAAACTAGACTACGCAAAGGGGTTTTTGCTGATTCAGATTATACTTTTCATACTAGTTTTGGGAAACTAGGATTTGAATCAACTGATGTAGACAAGTTTTGCATACAGATAGCTGCTGATTGCAAAAAAAAAAAAAAAAAAAAAAAAAAAAAAAAAAAAAAAACAACACCAAATAGGGAAATTTGA
>JAYMTH010003824.1:0-10449 GCA_036897465.1 Pelargonium australe | reverse complement strand
AAATATTATTTATTAAAATTAAATATAATTTTAATAAGATCGTTTTGGGAGTACATATATATACAAAAACTTTAACTAGCTGCAATGATCCATAGTGAAAGTGAAAGTGCAACAATCCATTGAACTTGTAAATTCAAGCTCCTCTAACTAGGACGATCCAATACGAAGTTCTCAAATCGCAACTAGCCAACGATAAAACACTTAGACACACATTCACCTCTAATATATATATGCACCGGTGCAACTGAGCTAGTTGCCTCTAGATAGATGGCTTGCTTGTTTCTCAACAACTAGCGAGTCAATTCTAGATAACGATGCATCGATAAATAAATGTATACATATCAAGATTGATGAAAGAAAGGAGGACTCAATGTGTGGAATGAAGCCGATTGTGTTGTGGTCGTCAGCTCAATGTTCCATCACAATACTTGTGTTCTCTTGCACGTATTCCTAAGTGTATACTACTTATAAGTATAAATTAAATTGTCTTAATTACTTATGACAAAAAAAAGTCTATCAAAATTTTGTGATGCGCCTCTTATACTCAGGGGTCAAAGGAGCACAATAGATACATTGTAGTCTTATCCATGTGTCAAGCTATTTATTCCAATTCCAAAGAAGTTATAAAACGTTATTGAACCTTGATCTAGTTATTGTCTCATGCATAAGGTAACATGTTGTTAAACAAAATTGTGTTTATAAGGAACCACCTCAAGAGTGTGAGTAAGTATCTCAACATAAATGATTAAGTATTTCTTTCGAGTTGTCTCATACAGTTTGAGATTGTCGAGAGATGACAATGACACATCTATTATATATGCATACTACAATTATTTGTTTTAGGGCAAGATAGATGTGATTCGACCTACCTAACTTTTGGTATGACAGATATTAAAAACGATGTAGTTAATTTGAATAAGTGATAAAGAAAAATATGAAAATAATTAAATCTAAAAATACTCATATCTCATGCACTAAAAATAAATCAAAACTCCATAGTTTTGATATATTTTGCCACTCACTTGTTCAAGATTGCTCCAAATTTTAGATAGCATTTTACTCTTTTTTTATGCAAAAATAAAAAATAAGTCATGGTCAAAATCGTTTTAATTCGTTGTACTAAAATGCCCATGAAACCACATGGATAATGAAGAGAGCCGTTTCACATAATTAAGGGCAATAACGGAAATAGCATAATATTATGAGCTGTCTCCTGTCTTGCTACAGTAAAAACAATTCCGGAAGAGGAAAAAGGAGAAGAGAGGATCAAATTTGATGTTTTTAGGGCTTACAGTTGTGCCACCTACAGAATTTTAGCCCTAATTGCTTCTCTGCGTATTGATTCCCACCTTTCGCTCTGCAATTTCCCGTAAAAATCAGGTATTTTTGGCTCCCTTTCTCGACTTCAATTTCTCTCCTATCAATTAGATTATCAGTATCTGAAAATTTTGAGAATCCGCAGAGAGCAAGAAATGGATGGGGTGGAGAAAGTGAAGTACGAATTGGAGCAATGGATGGAGCAAACGAGGAAACAATTGGGGCCGTGGATTGAGCAAGTGAAGACTCAGATAGAGCCATGGACGCATCAAGCTTCGGGGTACGTAAATCAGATACCACCAACTCAGCTCTACGCCGCTCTTGCCGTCTTATTCGTCACTACCCTCTTTCTTCTCTTCTCGCGTAAGTAACTACATTCTGCTGTTTGTGCCCATCTACGCGTTCAGTGCATTTTTTTTTTTTTTTTTTGTTTTGGCTTAGTAGTTAATTCTGGATGCAATTTGTATAATTTACTTAACTGAACTTCCAATTCTCTTGTTGGGTTTGGTTGGAGCTGTCTATTTGGATTTTAGCAGAGCATTAGAGTAATTTGGAGTAAGATTTGAGTTTTGGAGTGTAGGGGGATTGCTATATAATAGATTTGTGTCTCTTGATGCATTACATTTTGCTAGTTTTTGGTATCAAACTTAGTTATAGCACCATTATGTGTCTTTTCCTTACGACAATGAAGCCTTTGTGAACAAAGGGAGGGATAGGGAGATGAGTCTGTAGTGATCTACTTCCTAGAGTATTAATAAAAAAAGCAAGGTTGAGTGATAAATGAAATTATTCAATAGTGTTAAAGCTCTAATTTTCATAGTTTTTCCTTAGAGAAAAAAAAAATAGATATCTCGGGATTGGGTTAAGGCAGGCTAAATTGAATAGTTGATGCTGAAGCTCAGCTTGGTCACACTGGACTGTTAATGTGTTATTGTGCTGCTTGAGCCTGGTTTCATCAAGATAAGTATGGTCATGCCCTCATCTTAAGACTTATCTGGATAGCTCGGGCTTGGTTAACATTGGCATTGGCTTGATATCTGGCTCAGACTAGATATTTCACTTCCCTGTGAAGTGTGGAAAACAAAGAGAATAATGAAAATTCTGGTTCATGGTTGATGTTTGACTGTCCGAGTTTACTGTGGCTGGTAAATTTATGTACACAATTTGGTGAGGAAAGGCTGGTTATAGTACTTAGCTGGTACTTCATTGAGGCCATTCAACAAAACTGCATGCATGTTCTCTTGTCCCACTGCTAAAAATTGGTTGGTTAGAGGAAAGAAGTAAATAGTGCCTTCTTTTTTTTCCTTCCTGTTCTGGATGTATAATATTTCATGTTTAGCACTTTAGGTTGCATAAGCATAGAGTAAATTATGGGATTAGAAGTTGTAATTATCTCTCGATCTTTTGTTCTGCTTTATTCTGCAGTTCGCTTGTTCAGACGTTCAAAATCCAATACCATTTTGCTTACTGGGCTTAGCGGGAGTGGGAAAACTGTTCTTTTCTATCAGGCAAGTGCTGGTACAATTGGTTTTTGTTTCTTAGCAGTGCTAAAGTTTGATACCAAAATTTGTTAATTTGGAACCTTTTAATTGTATTCTTATATTGATTCAAGTTATATATTAATTTGAGTATGTGAGCATAATAGTTGTGAAATAGTTATTATTAAGAGTCCAGGTCAAACAGTTTAGTCTGTATATTGATCCTATCATGGTTCCTGTTTCATAACTGAGTCTTGTAGCATCACATATATTTGGAACTCAGTCTCCATATGAGTCAAAGTAACTTGAATTGGTTAGAAAAACTATGAAGGCATCTAAATTTAGATATGATTCATAGGCATGATTGCAAATGCCTTGTACTTGTTTATTATCTCTGACGGTTCAAGTTTCTAAGATAATTGTATGTGTGTTTCCGATAAAAAAAAGAATGCATGTATGTTACTTTTATCTGTATTCATTAGTTTCACAAACAAAGATATAGTTTGTTCGTTACGGAGTCTGGATATTAAATTAACTTAAATGACACTGGTTGATGCTTGCTCCAGCTTCGTGATGGTTCATCCCATCAGGGTACTGTGACATCAATGGAGCCAAATGAAGACAGTTTTGTGCTGCACTCTGAAACAACTAAGGTAATATTTTATGTTCTGCTCAGCTGCATATATGTACAAGCATTTTTTTTTTCTTTTTAGCACTCTTTATTTCTTTCAAAAATCATTTATTTTTGTTAGAATCAATGCAATATTCATGACTATACATTAAGGATCAGATGGCTATATATTAGGGGTTCTACTTGTGTTCTGTCCATTGATAGATTGAGTCCAATTGTATATACTGGCTGTTTGTATACAAATGAAGATCAATCATTCTTCTTCTTCTGTTGGATGTTTAATTTTTCTTTAGATGCATGCTACAACTATATCCCTTTATTAAATGAGGACACATCTGTGGTGTGGTGGCATTGGTGTATATAGTTTTGCTGATATTAACATCCTTTCGTTTTTTTCCCTTTAATGTCCTCAACAGAAAGGTAAACTAAAGCCTGTCCATGTTGTTGATGTTCCGGGGCATTCTCGTCTTCGAACCAAACTAGATGAGTTCTTGCCCCAAGCAGCTGGCATAATTTTTGTTGTGGATGCTTTGGAATTCCTATCAATAAGCCGTGCAGCTTCAGAGTATGTACTACCTACAATTTGTAATTTTGTATTCAGTGGACCTGGGCATGCTGACCATGCACAACTACATTCACTTCACATTTAAAAATATTTTCCCTGCAAGAATCCTGACATTTGATAATTTATGTGTAGGTACTTGTATGATATCTTGACTAATGCAAGTGTTGTTAAGAAGAAAATTCCAATTCTCATCCTCTGCAACAAGACAGACAAAGTAACAGCACATACCACAAAGTTCATTCGAAGACAATTAGAGAAGGAAATGTATGGCTTCTAGGTCCTTCAACTATATTTCTTTTATGTCTGATTAACTATAGGGCTATATATCTACTACTGCTTCAGTCTTGCTCGCTTGAATTTGTTAGGTATGCAGAGAGGTTCTAGACTCAAACCCCCTCCTCCACTCATAATATTTTTGCAAGTAGAAAATGGAGTCACTGATTCACTTGATTAGGATAATCTCTACGCAATCATTCACAAACTAATCTATGCAAGTATCAGTTGCTGCCAAACATTTGTTGATTTCCTCTGATATGCATCTTCATTTGACAGTTGTTACTTGTTAGTTGTTACACTGAACGCTGATAATTTTGAGAAAGGGGGGGAGGGGATCTATCCCCTAATATATTTTTTATTGCAGTTAATAATCTTCACTTATATCCCTTGTCCTCTTCTTATTGATGTGCCTGTGCGTGCATGCATGCATTCAAATTGTGGGTGCAAATAATTTATTGAAATTCATCACTTTGCTTAATCACCACTTGTCCATGTTATTTGAGCAAAGGTTTATTCCCCCATATGTGGTAGATATGCAAATTTATTTGTTCTCTTACAAATTTGCAGTGAAAAGTTGAGGGCATCCAGAAGCGCAGTATCAGCAGCTGATGTTGCAGATGACTTTTACACCCTTGGGGTACCAGCTGGAGAAGAGTTCACATTCTCACATCTTCATAACCAAGTAACGGCTGGAGAAGCCTCTGCTTTAACTGGCGAGATTTCTCAGGCAGAACAATTTATCCGGGAGCTAGTAAAACCATAGATGTACTTTCTGTACTATTTTGCTGAAGGTTTAGTGTTTCTGCTTTGAGAGTTGGGTTTATATTGCCCCCTTCCTGACTAGGAAAACTCAGAATCTGCATAGGAAAGGGAGGACAAGGAAAAACTTAGTGGAGATGTGGAAGCATGGTAGAGACCAATTGCTGATGATTTTATCGAAGTGATTATTTGAACAATTGTTTAACGGATTTTTGCATTTTAACCTGTATTCTATCGCTGATGATTTTCCGTTTTGGTCTATACTTTGTTTCAATCTTAGCTTATTCTATGATCTTTGAAACATGAATGCTCCTAAACTTTGTCCAACAATCTCAATCAGCCTCAACTGAGTGCTAATACCACATAGAAACATTGTCATAAGATTTGTATCTTCAGATGAGTCATAGAATGATTTCAATTCTATCAATAGACAGAGGACATTGGCATGTTCAAAATCACTGGCAAACACAAATATCATTTGCATTGAAGTGCTCTCCCATCACAAATTTTCACAGGGAAAAAAGGAAATAAAGATTAAAAAACAAACAAAAAAAAACTGAAATATTAGAACTGAAGGCCTTGCTCCCGAGCTGCATCTGCAATGGCTGCAATGCGGCCATGGTATTTGTATCCCCCTCGATCAAATGCTACCTTTGTGATCCCTTTCTCCAAGCAGGTCTTTGCTATTAATTCACCCACCTTCTTTGCCACTTCCTGATCCCATAAATCACAGATATGAGGACTTTGGCTTGAAAAATATACCACCAAAGAAGGTTTACACTACAATTAGTACTGAGATACAAGACTAGAAATCTACTGATTTTGTTCGCAGGTCATGAGCAGCTTAACAAATGCAGTGGTAACTTCTTAGTTTTTAATGGGGTGCGGACACAGTTGACATATTTGAGAACTTACAATTGTAGGACCAGAAGTGTACTCCACCCCCTCAGAGATGACTTTCTGCATTGTCGAAACTGCAGCAAGTGTGTGCATCTTGGTGTCATCAATCACTTGAACATAGAGATGCTTGTTTGAACGGAAGACAGACATCCTCGGCCTTTCAGGAGTCCCTTCAACCTGATAAAAAGACAAAAACAAAAAAGACATAATATCGCATTGTCAATCCTTAAGACTAACAAATTTCATATAAAGGAAAGGTACGCTAAAATAAATATTTAATGGTTGGCTGAGGCATGAAAAAATGAGAAGTGAAAAATCATATGTGCTCATTATGAACACAAAATAATGGGAACATATTTGTATAGCTTATACAGATTGCTCTGAAAATGTGACCAAGTAGTTGAAAATACGAAGTCTTACAATTGCATCCTCTTCTGTACCATGACCCTACATACGATCTTGGTATTACTTTTATTAATCACCAAGAAAAGAATAATAAAGTAAACTTTTGGATCAGTAAGGTTGGTCTCCTAATTTTAGAATCACACTGAAAATAATGGAAAGATAATTCCCATTTACGATAGCTATTTGTGCAAGCATTTTATGATTAAGAAGATTGGAACTTCATTCAGATGCTACATAATTTTCAAAGGTAATATAGTAAACTGTAGTAATTTAGGAATGGACCATCAATAGAGAACCACAACTTATTTTCATCCCTTTCTCACCATCAATGTCCCATAATCCTACTTAGATTTAGAAAGAAAGAAAAAATCACATATTCAGAATAATTCAATTGAAAAAACACATTTTTGGCCACAACACAGAACAGAATAACCTAATAATCTTGCCGAAATCAATTTTCCGATGAGAGAGCATATCAATGTTGAAGATGGGGTCCAAATATATAGTTTAACCTAAGCCAAAGTGTAATTACAAAATTCCTATTACTTATAACTATCTTCTCTTTGTAGAAAAAATAAAATCCATCTCAACATTCCCAATCCAGTTTGGTAAGGGTGGCAGGCACAACAATACTCTAATTTATCCACAAATTCAAGTGCCCCTCTTTCACATTACCACGAACAGTTTCCCCAATAAACAAGAGTTTCAGAAATTGGGATAGATTCTTTCCCCAATGTGCAACATTAAAAGGCAGGAAATTGCAGAATACACACAGTGACATCAAATTGCACAAGCTACTGAATAAATAAACAGAGTAGAGAGAGAGAGAGAGAGAGAGTGTGTGTGTCTTCTCAGAATTACCTTCTTTCTGATACGAACATGGCGGGCTTGGCGGTCTTGTCTTCTGGTAGCAGCCTTGGCTTCAATAACAGGAAAAGCTTTGTGGGGTTTAGGCCTAAGAGACGCAAAGTTGGAAGTAACTGGGAAGGAGAGGTTAATAGTGGAGCCCAGAAAGGTAGTTTGGGGGAGGAACGAAAGCGAAGAAGCAGCCATTATCACCTGCAACACCAACACTCTCTTCAATCTTCACTCACTGTCTCTCTACAATGACACACACCTTATCCTTTTCTGTTATTTTATCTATTCTACTCCTTGTTGGGATATAGTAGCCCTGCAACCAATCACCCCCTTATTTGCAGGGGCGGACGGACCCATGGATTTTGGGGCCTGTTTGGGAACTCCTTTACGGTTTTACCCAAACTCCATTTGGGTTATGTGGGTTTTTATTCATTGGAAAACAAAGTCCTTCCAACTACATTTCATACTATACCCTCCTGATTTTACAAAACTCATTTTTTACTTGATAGATGCACGATAATTCATAATGGTAGATGATCATTTTAGTAACTAAAAATGGATACAAAATATCATTCCTCTCTTTCTTTTACCATACACAAAGTAGTTAAAGGAAGCCAAAGAAGCTTTGATCGAGTCTTCATTGCGTTGGTAAAAGAGACAAAATGAGCATTAATAAAAAAAAATATTGTACTAAATTTTGTTTACACTATAGAAAAGTGTAAAATCAAAATTTCCTTCATATTGCGTAATATAAGAACCCTCGTTCATTTAAGTGGATCCAGCTTATTTATTACCTGCACGACTTTGTTTGTAACATTTACAAGTAGAGAGAAAATACTTTAAATCATTAAATTCTAACCCCCTTTTGTTTAGAATTTTGACTCTTTCGTATGGAGATTTATTGAAGAAAGTTTTCATATGCAGAGATTTGCAAATGAAAGATCCCATTCTCATTCCCATAACTAGAATTGCATGAAATATATACCGTAAATACTAGCTACCTAATGGTCATGAAAAAAAAAAAAAAAATTGATTTATAAAAACAATGCCAAAAAACAAGAACTTCACATGCACCCAAGTATCATGAGTTTCATGACAAATTAGCAATTACCATCTTCGCTATATAGACAAATTTTCAGATTATTGAATCCTTAGTCCCAACAATGTCCCAATCTTAGTTATGCTGGCCATAGGTTAACCTAGATCAGTGCAGACATATCAAGGAAGATTATGCTAATACAACCCAACGAAAATCAACCAGTGAACAAATGGCAGTGCTGATTATTACAACTCAACAGAGATCAGCCATAAAAACAATGGCAGATAACAGCACCGGAACATGATATGCAGCCCGTTTTCCACTTCAATCAATATTGCTAACCCATACCTCGTCAATTGAGAGAATCATCTACAAAATATACTTTCTAAAGGAAGGTTACAGAGAAATAAAATTATCTACCAAATCTTTCAACCCTCCTGCGCCGTAGTTCCTCCAAAGTAAGATCACGATCATTTGATTGATGTAAAAACTGCCTGGATGACAATCCACTGCTCCTATGTGTCCCACACATCTCGCAATCACTTGACCAACCAGAGTTATCATATGTACATGCTTGGCATCTCCATCCACCCGCCAGTCCTGTATGACTTCGACCCACAGTTCCTCTACCAGATATCCGTCTCCGTCGAAGTCTAAACATGTTTCTTACAAACCTCAAAGGCCAGCTTAAGGCACTAGTAAGGCCTTTAATGACCATGGTCAGAGGATCCGAACCTGAATATGATCGTCTCAACCGCAGATAGAGCATTCCGGCCAGTATTCCACCAAGGCGGCCAAGGAACGAGACACCCGGCACAAACATTTGGATGAGGATTAGTTCTGCCCATGCAGCGTGGCGTGCTGGTACAACCAGCCCGTGCACATTAGTGTAGTCATCTGACTGGGAATTGAGGACTACTTTCATGGCAAAGAGAACACCAGAAAATCCAACAGCATATTCAGAGTAGTAAGCTCTCTCATAGTCAAAAAACACATACAGGGATTTGGCTAGCAGCAATGTGATACCCTGGGACATGCCAAGTAGAACAGCGACCATAGATAAAAATTCAGCACTTCCCATTGAAGATTCCAATTGTATCCCCTTCCATAAAAGTGACATCATGTTATAAACCAGGTGAGATTCACCTAAATGATAGAACGGCGACAAAAAGAACCGCTTCAGATCCCTGTACTGTTAAATTAAAATTAAAATGTATTAGCCCATGAAAACAAATAGATTTGTCATCTAATAAACTAACCAAGAGTTATGGCATTGAAATGTCATTTACAATCGAACGCATGACAAGAATCAGGAAAAAAATAAAAGGGTTAATATGATTGCTTTAACCTAACCAGCTGAACATATATTAAAGAGGATACCAAATGCATTTCAGAATATAAGGATATTGGGCTAAAGTAGGTATTCAGCAATCAGCACAGCTATGGCTCCTTAATTCTCAAGAAGTAACAACATGGGAACTTTCAACATGTCCAACTGTCAGTCTTGTTTAAAACAGACATAATAATGACATTAGCTTCCCTAACTAATCGTCATTCCAGGAAAGACTAATTTTCAATACATATAGGTTAGATTCTTGCAGCAAACCAACACAATTTGGCTCAAAATTCCATTCATTAACACATTGAGGCTCATAACAAGCAGATCACCAACAAATCAGTGCTGATGAGGATGAGAACACACCATCCAAAATGAGATAATACTATGATCCTCTAAGCTATATACGAATACAAACAAGAAATTAAAATGGGGGAAGCATTTGAAATGTCATACAATTATGTCTCATCAGTTAAAGATGCTGATAAAGAACACCAAAAAGCACCCCAAAAAAAAAGCTGTCTGTCAACATAATCCAGGCATTTGTTTTGACCTAACTTAAGTAATTTAGGAGCAATCAATAGGCCCTAAAATCCAAAAACTCAATCCAGGCCAAATGAACAGTTTCCAAAATATGCAACCAAACCCGCATCACAATCTAAAACAGTAACAAACTAACAATAGCGGAGAATTGAGATTCACAGAGAAGGGAAGAAGAAAATGGTACCTTGAGGATGAGGTGGGGGTTGAACCAAACCTCGTCGATGGAAGGTAGGAGAGAATCGAGAGGGCCAGGTCGCAAATAGGTGAGGGCATTGGCGGCGAGGAGGCCGGCGGTGACAGGAGGCTTCCGGTCGATCCTGTAAAACTCGTTGGCAACGTGAA
>JAYMTH010003823.1:0-10449 GCA_036897465.1 Pelargonium australe | reverse complement strand
CCATTTGCCACATGTCCGCTTGTGCCCTCCTCAGCTACCTCTCCATCGTCGTCCTCAAGCTCGTCCCTCTCCAGGCCATCAAATCTAGGCAACAGTTCCTCAAGATCACCACTCTCAGCACCGTCTTTTGCTTCTCCGTCGTCGGCGGCAACATTTCGCTCCGCTACCTTCCCGTCTCCTTCAACCAGGCCGTCGGCGCCACCACCCCCTTCTTCACCGCCGTTTTCGCTTATCTCATGACGCGCAAGAGGGAATCATGGGTCACCTACGCTGCTCTCGTGCCCGTTGTTGTTGGGATCGTCATCGCTAGTGGGGTACGTTGAGCTAATCTTTGGATCGTCAAGTCTGCGTTTTTTGTTATTCAATTGCTTGCTGTGATCATTTAGTTTTCGTGGGTATTGCTTATTTGATGCACATTGTTCTGGGTTTGTTGCCACTGATCAGTGGCAGCTAGATCTGGATTTGGGTTTTTGCTTCCAGGATGTTTATTCATGCATCTAATGTAATGTATATATGTAAGGCATGATCTGGTTTGTTACATTATTTTAGGTGTTTTTTCATGTGCATTCACTTGGGTAATGTATTGTGATATCATGTAGTGAAATGGAAGGGAAGTTTTATCCTTTCTATTTATATGGATGGGCCGGTGGAGTAGTTGGTTTTGGACAGCACTGAATGATACTATATATAAGGTAGAAACTTCAAAATGGAATGCATTGCTGGGCATGTCAGTGGTGTAAAAGGTCTTTGTATGTTTGGTTAGGTTGGTTTATCTACCAATTAGGAAATGTTAAGATTTTTCCTGTTATATAGGTATTGGAGTATAAAAGAGGAGAGTATGTTATCAATTGATTATCTCCTAAAGCAGCTCTGAAGTAAAAGTAAAAATGTAGGAAGCAAAGAAAATAACTAAATTGGCAGATTGGTTACGGAAAAATTCAATGTTCTAGAGGCTTTGAAAACTAATGGCATTTATTTGGATTCACTTTACTTACAATGTATGATTTGGATAAGAGGATTTGAGGAACTTATCTGCAAGCTTTCATTTAATATAAAGTTTAGCATTCCGTTGGTGGTGGCAGGGCGAACCAAGTTTTCACTTGTATGGATTCATCATGTGCATAGGTGCAACTGCTGCAAGGGCTTTCAAATCTGTTCTTCAGAGTATCTTGCTTTCTGCTGAAGGGTAATACTTTTGGCTTTGCTAGTGCGTTTTATCTGTCTTTTAAATTTGTATACCATTTTAGAGGCCCTTCTTAATCTATATTTGGTCAATGACGCCTTCCCTTTTGGGTAAATAGAAAAAAAAAAAAAAAAGCCTCCCCCCTGCTTTCCCTTCCATCTTTGGTTGATTGACTTTGTGTATCCGCTATAGCTTGGCAACTATCACTGGGCCAGGGCATTTGCTAATCTTAGAATTTATTTGACCTCTCTTTTTAGTTTAGAAGATATTCCTGCTCATAGACTCAAGTAGCATCAAGGCAGGACCGAATTGGTTTTTCTAGTTGAAGAGTGGAATGGATTTCTTTGAGCTTACATATAGTTGATAGTTCATCTTAAGTTTGTGACCTCCTCGAGGTAGGCTCAGGCACAGGAACAGGCGACACAGACCTTAGAAGTAACCATTTTCGTACACCATTAAACATTTATAAAATATCCTTTCCTACCTCCAACTGAACCCATTATAAAGGTACCCGTGGATTCATCTCTGTGGTGTAAGATATGGGCTCTTCTGAGCAGTGAGCCGCATAAACTGACTTTGTGATGATTGAATAGATAACTGATACCGTGCCGTCTCTCTAATAAGCTCCTTTTAGATGTTACAAGTTTATCTCTCAATATTTAATTCCTTTCTTTCTTTTCTTAATTCTGCCTATGCATCAAGTTTTCTTCTCCAGGATGCATATTGTTCCTTTGAATGACTAGGAATTAATATTTCATTTTTCTTGCATTCCATTTAACATCTCCTTTTACTCAGTATGGCGAGGCAATAGACAAGATGAAAGATGCACATAAAATATTCAAACCGCTTAGCTTTAAAAGTGATTGTTCAGTTTAAAGTTATATTTATGTTCCTCTACATCATTTCCTTATCCATTTTAGGTTTGCTCTAATTCCAACCCGCTTCTTGGTTGTCTAATTCTTGCAGGGAAAAGTTGAATTCAATGAACTTGCTTTTGTATATGTCCCCAATTGCAGTTCTAGTTTTAATGCCTGCATCAATTATAATGGAGCCTAATGTTATAGAGGTCACATTGTCACTTGGAAAGGAACATAAATTCATGTGGATACTTCTTTTCATCAATTCAACATTGGCCTATTCAGCAAACTTGACGAACTTCCTGGTGACCAAACATACAAGTGCTCTAACGCTTCAGGTCTGAAAGCATTTGCATTTTCTTAGATTCTAATACTAATAGTAATTCTCAAGTTATTTTTATGCTGCTTGTCTAATTTTAAATTATGATAGTAAATTTATATTGCATATTTTCTTCCATGAATTGAATAAGAGTCCAATGGTTTGCCAATCAGGCGGTTAGAAGTCTTTTTTATAATTAGATCGTGAGATTCCATGATGGATCAAATTCAGTAACCTTGCATGTATGTTTGATGGCTAAGCTATAGAAACTTTGTTGGAATGCATTCTCATACACATCTATACTTACATTATGAAAAACATCTTAACCCTTTTATAAGTGGAGACAAGTACATTGCTTCACTAGGTTGGTGAGAGGCTATAATCTCGTTGCCCCATTGTCAACACTCACCTCAAAATATGGGTCTTGATTACGAATTGCCAACCATCGTCCAGGCTACCTTGGTTTTGATTGGTGCAGAGTAGGTGTTTGGCCTAGGAGTTAGCAAGCCTTCATCAGCAAATCCACTGTCTAAATCATAATTTTCTTTCTCTGTTATTGCTATCAGGTACTGGGAAATGCAAAAGGTGCTGTGGCAGTTGTTATCTCAATATTTTTGTTCAGGAACCCGGTCACATTTATTGGCATTGCTGGGTATGCATTGACTGTCGCTGGGGTGGTTGCATATGGAGAAGCCAAGCGGAGGTTCAAATGATCAATCCATTGGGTTTAAAAGTTTCCATTTTGATGAATGCCCAAGTATCCTGTCTCCGATGAAGCGGGAAGAGTGATTACATTTGAGGCTGTTAGGTTATAATTTGATTTAGAGAGAGTAATTTCATTGGTGTTGTATTCATTATGTATACGAACATGCATCTGCTCTTTTGCATTCAATTTGGCTCGGCTCAGTTTGAAGCTAATATCTCTGCTTTTCTTGTCTCCATCTTTACTTTTATTTCAAGCAACAGATCTTTTTATGCAGAAGAATTCAAGAAATTCATTATATAACCTCTGATCAAGTAATTGTGCAAAGTTCCAGTTCCATTGTGTGCTGGCTAGGATTTGAGATTCTTCTTACCGAAAATTATAATCCAAATATGAAAGATTTCATTTTCAATCCAATTCTTGATTTTCTTTCGTATAAAACTACTTTCATGTTTCTGGAAAACAATTTTCTTAACGATATCAAGGAAACAGATTTATCCACCAAACAGAGGATTCGAGTTCTTTCTACACAAATTGTAGACTATTGCAGTAACATCTTTTTCTTGCCTGTGCGCAATCCAGCAAGTGCATGACAAAACATATATTTTTCCAACTTAAACATATAACTCTCACATTTCAAGAAAAAATCATAATAATCTCTTTTCTTAATCTCATGACACAAACTTTTAAACTATCGAGACTTTTAGCACGGACTCAAGTAGAGTACATTATGCGCATTCCTTCGAGCACATGAATGGAAGTATGTGTAGCTTAACCCGCTGCTTGTTAGTTATCTAAGTCACTCATCTTGAGCTACTGCAGCTTCAAGTTTATGCAACCAGTTCACATATTGAGCTTGCTCCTTTTTATGAAGGTGGAGGAGAAGGAAGTTGGTTAGGCTTTCTCCAATACCCCTGGCTATTAAATACTCCTTGAGCTCAACTTGCAAATCAGGATCCAATGTGCTGCAGTTTAGGATTAAAAAAAAAGAACAGTAAGGCACATGCTTGGGTGTTTGCAGCAACAAAATATCATTTACATACAAGTTACATACAGATAAAAACGGGCAAGATGTTAGGAAAGTTGCTAGCGGCTACAATTGTATGAAACCTAATATATTGACGAGTCCAGGGACTACATATAGAAATTTCACAAATCTACATATACAAAGAAACCTAGCAAGCATGACCTTTAATGGAAGGCATACTTAACTTCTGATAAGGCTTTTCAGGTAATCGTTCACTAGAATGGGCTGCTTCCACTATCTCATCAAGATTATATTTGCTAAAAGAAGAGAATAGAGAGAGGCAACCATTGAATGTACCCAAAACTACAACAAAGAAAGTGGAAGTGATACTAATAGAGTCAAGATGCAAACAAAAAGAAACAAATTATGAACTCTCTGAAACTAGTATGGTCGCTTTGCAAAATTGTTATATCCTTAGAAATTTAAACAATAACAACTAAATCCTTATTCCAAAACCACATTGGGGTTGGCTACATGAGTCTTTGTAGCAAAACTGTTTGGGATCCTTTATATGTTTTCTCCTTCTCCACTCATTTTCTATCTAGTGCTTTATAATTTGTTGCGACTTGCATATCCCAACACTAAGTGCCATACAACATAGACATGAAAACCCAAACATCTAGTAAGTTTCACTCCAATCACATCCAGAAGAGCATAAGACATTTCTCCCTTGATAACTTTTGAAATCCTTGAACAGAGAAAGAAGGTAACATTCCAACTTCACAACCTCTACACCTCAACTCAACATAAGGAACTCCAACAAAGGAGAACTCAACTGTTACAAGAAGACTTTTGAAGATGGAAACCTATAACAGATGATGTGACCCACAATTTTTAGATCCAAATCTCAAAAGAGAACTTTAATTGTAATTTTCCTATTTACCAAATGTCTAGTAAAAAAAACTACATTCATCATCTTCATACGATTTATAACCTTCTAAACAGAAGTTAGAGCATATATTAAATAAAAAACAGTGAACATATTTGTGCGCACTAAATCGTTCTAACTGGAACTACATCTTTATATCAATAAAGAAGATAGCTCAAAGACTTAAAAAAAGGAAAACAACCCTCTAAGAAAATATACACTGAAAATAGGGTGCAGAAGAGCTCTTTTTCAATTTGAGACAATATACACTGAAAATAGATTCTTTTAGCAGAGAAATTACATCTATAGAAAATAAATACCTAACAGAGAGTGTACTCAAGTACTCAACAGACTGGCAATTTAAGATGATACAACTTTCAGAGGGAGGGATTATATCCAGAAAAATTCAATTTTCATGTATTAAAAGCCTGATGGGATAGAGTCCATCATGATCATCCTCCTAATGAAATAAATGTGGAGATTAACAGTAGAAAAGGTCCTGCCAACACAACCAGTAAACCCAAAAATGCTCACGTAGCCAAATTTACACTTCCCCAACTAAGATGACTACTTTAGAAGACGAAAATGGATATACACACACTATAACACTAGGCCCTCCATTAGAATCATAAGTTCCTAACACCTTTATTTTGCTCAAGAGCCATGACTGTTAAATGACATATTTTCATTTTTCTTTGCTGAAGATTATTCAATGCTGTGAAACCAAAGGTCTGTCATACTTAAACAACAAAAATCAAATTAAAGCATATCTCTCATCAAGATGATTTAGCAAATAACCTATCAGAAAAGTATTATAAACATACAAGCAGAGCATGGTACGCCAGCAACAATCAAACAAACAACAGAATTCAACTCTCAGAAATAAACATAGAGCATTGATGGTTAAGAGAGACCATACCGGGTTAATCAGTTAAATATTATTAGCAAGCAAATATATAAAATAAAACCACAACTTGTACCTAAATAAAGGGCCTCTGTAGACTGAAGAATCCAATGAAGTTGACAATGGTAGATAGAAGGCATTGTGTATGTCAAAATCAGACCCACCATCATTTGTTCCTAAAACCACACAATCAAACTGCAAAATAGAGCTCAAGCTAGGCTTTTTAACACACACTTTCATCGAAACGTCCCTCGGAAACAAGCCATATCCGACATATGGTTCGGGACCCAGCAGAGCTGAAACCGCAACCTCCTCGCCGGACTCGCATTTTCGCCGCAAAACCACATCTTTGGATTGCGGAGAATCCCAATCCAGCACGAACTCTCCGAGAGAACCGATACTGGCGTTCTGCACCCAAGTTAATGCACAGTTGATGAGATGATTGAGTGAAACGAAATGGGGCATTTGGGAGGGAAGGCGAGAGAATTGGGAGAAAAAACCTGAAAAGGAAAAGATGAGGAGGATTCGTGCTTGATCTCCGAGTGCAAGACCTTGAGCAAGTCGAGATCTTGAAGAGCTCTGAGACCTTGGCGCAACACATCGACCACTCTCGGCATTTCTCCTCTGGCTCAGACGCTTTCCGGCCGGTTGGGGGTTTTACAGTTCACAAAGGCGACCTAATGTTTAACTGATAGGGTTACATGATTATTAGTTGATACTCTATACAAAATAAATGAATCTGAGGGGCATATAAATTCATTGAGGTAAATACGAGCGTTAATTGATAAAGTGTTGATCACTTCTTTGACATTAATTAATCGGATGATATTTCGTTTCTCTCTTTTCTTAATTTTATATGGTCAGAGAAGACTCATTTTGCATCATTTTGGCCATATCAGGTTGGAAAATACTTATTCATCAGTAGTGTAATTGTTTAGACATTTTGACCAAATGGAGCTTTGTGCTAGAAACTCCTTCCGAGCCATATATGCATCTCCTTCTATAAAGAGAATCGTTTTGAGCAACATGACGAGAGAGATAAAAATGACTCCCACATATGCCCCTTAATTTGCTCCAAATTTTCACATTTTTACTCTATGTCATTTCAATATCCTACATTGTTGATTTGAATTATGTGCCATGTTATTCTATATCTTAATTTAGTCTACGAGATAGTAGCAGGTTAACGTCCTTGAAAATGTAGAGATCAACCATTAATGATGTTTGTGAGTAGCGTAGAAGATCAACTATATAAATATAGTCGAAAAATTCAAATGAAACGAAAGACATTCTCATTCTTTAATTGATGGGAACAAAATTACATGCGAATGAGATTTGAGGGCTTAATGAAATTTGAGTACAAGAGAAACCGAACAGCTTAAGAGATTCACTGTCAGCAACAAAAACCTACCTAGTTATATGAGCAATGAATGATTCTAGTTCCATGTGAGAAGCTCCACCTTCCATCACAGATTTCCGGACACCAACCCCCAATTCCTCAGCTCTTTTCCTCATCTCATCTCCTTCCTCCGACGCCATCAATGTCCTCACAGCTTCTCTAACTCTCGTCGATGTCACAATCTCCTCCCGCCGGTCCCATTCCCGCACAATCAAACCAATTTTGAGCGACATTGTTAGCAAAACAGCATTACAAGGCTGATCCGAGTGCATAGGCCAGGCCGCTACAGGAACTCCATTGCTAATGGTCTCCAAGCACGAGTTCCAACCGCAATGCGTCATGAACCCACCAATTGCTTCATTTCCAAGAATCTCAAGCTGAGGCATCCACTCCCTCGTCACCATCCCGATCCCCTCCGTTCTCTCCTCGAATCCCTCCGGAAGATGAAAGCTTCTACTATCTTCCGCGAGAACGTCTCCTCTATCCGCGTCTCTCATTACCCATATAAACTTGATCTTGCTCTCCTCCAGCCCCGTTGCAAGCTCTTTGATCTGTTCGTCGGGCAGAGTGGTCGTAGTCCCGAACGAAATATAGATCACAGAGTTTCGAGCTTGTTTGTTAAGCCACTCCAAGCATTTGGCTTGTTTGGTTGAATGGTCGTCGCGATTGGGAATGATTGAGGGTGGGATCAGTGGCCCGATTGTCCACTGATTGATCCCACCCTCTTTCTTTAGGCGGTCGAGGTAAGCACCCTCGATCAACCCGCAAGAGTTGTAAATAACTCCGGCATTAGTCTTGCGGAACGGTTCTACATTCGCCACAAAGTCCATGAACTCGGGCGTGAAGCACCCGTCTAACGTGAGGCGCACGTTTGGCGAACCCGCGTCCATTTGGAATGGTTTCCCGGCGGCCGTGTCGTAGAAGAAGCAGCCGAAGAAGGCCGGGCTGGTGTAGAAGGCGTAAGTCTCTGCATTGGGCATGGAAGCACAATCTTGAACCACGGAAGCTAGTAACTGGTCGTGAACAATGACGATTCTCTTGGCCGTTTGGGAGAGTGAGCGCACGAGTGCGGCCACGGGCCGGCGGAGGTGCAAGGAGGCCTCGAAGGCGGGCTGGAGGTGCGCCGGGAAGCCAATGGCGTTCGGGTTTGGCGGGGGAGAGGCGAATGGGACCGAGAAGTCGTGGAATTGGATTCGGGACATGTCGTGCGGGTCGGGGGAATGGGCGCGAAGCTTGGCCTGGCGGTTGTGGATTGGGGAGGACACATAGTGAACTGGGATGTTGTAGGACAGAATTTGGCGGGAAAATTGCAAGGTTGGACCGAGATGGCCTTGTGCCGGAAATGGAAGGACCAGGACAATGATTGGGTGGTGCTGGTCTTGTTTTAGGCCATTGTGGTGGTGTGTGCTTGAAGCCATTGATGATGGTGAAGGTGTGGAGGGTCTTTCTTGGGCTCTTTCTTCTCTTATAGACCCAAACATTTCCAAGAGAAAGAAAATATCTAATTTGTTTTTTTTTTCCTTGTCCTTGTTCTTGCTTGTGATGGTGAACATGGTGGCCCTGCAACTGGAAATGGAGCAGAGTGTTTTGTGGTCAATAATTTGGATTCATTTCATGATAAAGAGACGACAAGGTTTTAGCCATTAGCACGTGCTTGAATTCAGAGATTTTGTAAGTTTGTAGTGTCTGTGTTGGCCTTTTAGAACACGGAAGATGATTAGTTAGTCGTGTTGTGATGTATGTGACATGTCGAACACGCATGGTATAATGGGTAAATTAATCATAATAATGTGTCAAACGTGTTGCATAGTATCGTATCAAATGTGTTAGTTCTGTCTTGCTAAGTGCGTTGGATCGGATTTGTGTGAATCGTGTCATGTCGTGTCGTATCAGCATGATCCATTTAGTAATCGTGTTAAACGTGTTATGTTTGTGTTGAGTCATGCGGCACGATAATCAAACGTGTTGAAAACAATTTTCAACACAACACAAACACGCACTAATGAACTGTCCGCGTATACTTTTCTTTCTTCTACTCTTTCTTTTTCTTATAGATCCAAACAATTCCAAGTGAAAAAATATCTAATTTGTTTTTTTTTTTTTTCTTGTTCTTGTTTTTGCTTGTGATTTGTGAATGGTGGTACTGCAACTGGAAATGTAGCAGCCTTTGTGTCAATAATTTAGATTCATTGTCGGAAAAAGCCAGCGACAAGATTTTAGCCACTGTCTGAAAATGAGAACCATACTCATCAATCACTTGTAGAGTTGATGATTGGTGTAACTTGTAATCCACGTGTTTTGACCCGCGCGTTTAATAATTGTGTTGTGTTTCTGATGGGCCTCCAGACCACATAAACACGATTAACTAATTGTGGTGGGAGACATACACGACATGCAAATCACACACAATTAAGAGTATAATTTGTAAATTGATTCTAATAATGTGTCAAACATGTTGGATATTGTTGTATCTCACGTGTTGGTTTTACACTACAGAATGTGTTAGGTTGTGTTTGTGTCAATCGTGTAATATCGTATCAACATGATTCATTTAGTTATCGTGCTAAATGTGTCATGTTGGGCCACCCAACATGATTACTAAACGTATCGTGTTTGTGTTCAGATGTGCAACACACAAACAACTTTAAGCATAACACGAACACAACACGCACGTAGGAATTGCAAACTTTTTTTAGTGACTGCAACTTTTGCCAATTCTAAGGTCAAAGTGATATAAAATCTATCCTAATATTCAATTGAGTTTTGAGCCCGTTGATGTGTCCTAAATATTTCTACCCGTTAATTAATTCCATTACACTCGGGCCTTTGATTTTTTAGAATTGTATACCTTTGTCCGGATTCTTAAATATGTAACTTATTCCTTTTATACTTTGCGCAAGTCACAAGTTCGAGATCAAGAATCCGAAGCACACAAAAAGTAAAACATATTTTTACTTGTAGTAATGTCAAAAACCTACCTTGTTATATGAGCAATGAATGATTCTAGTTCCATGTGAGAAGCTCCACCTTCCATCACAGATTTCCGGACACCAGCCCCCAATTCCTCCGCTCTTTTCCTCATCTCATCTCCTTCGTCCGACGCCATCAATGTCCTCACTGCTTCTCTAACTCTCGCCGATGTCACAATCTCCTCCCGCCGGTCCCATTCGCAAACCATCAAACCAATTT
>JAYMTH010003822.1:0-10451 GCA_036897465.1 Pelargonium australe | reverse complement strand
CGGCAGTGAAGACAACAACGTGGGGAGCGGAAGGGATCATGAGGAGCGTGGACGTTGAGTGGAGGGGCGAAATGGATTGGAGGCTAGAGAGCTAAGCTTCAGCGGCAAAGCCGCCAGAGGCGGCTACTTTCTGTGCTCCTTTCTATAATTCTAGGAGAGAGAGGCGGCTGCTGGTTGGTTCAGGTAATGATATCCCGTTTCAAATTAAATGTCAATCTAGAGTTTAATTTTTTTTTTTTTTTCAAAATAAATGTTACTTTTTTATTTTTATAACACATACACACATAGTTTCTCATGTGTCAAGCAATCCTTGTTTTAGTTAACTTGGCTTGACCAAATTGACCATCTTCTCAACTTAAACCGATTTTTGTCTTTGAGGGCCCATCAATTAAGTTCGTTTGATTCATACATGGAATAATTTATCGGGAGACCTATCCCACGGTAACTCAGTGTCATAAATTTCTGTATTTTATACGAGTAGTTCATATCAATGTAGTGATTAACGTCTCACTTAAAATAGCAGCCCAAAATCTACACAAAACATTTAAAGACACAAAACTAAGTTGGGCCATCTCTGGAAAATTTCCATGACTGAAATCTAAAATATGATTAACTGTAATGGTTATGATTTTTAAAGGGGCAGGTAGGTCAATGCATGAATTGTTTCTTAGAGTCCACCAAGTTTCAACCCAACCAAATCAGCCGTGTCGAAATTGTCCGAATTTAAAAGTCGTGCATGGCCATCAACGGTCCAAATTCTTCTTCTTCTTCTTCTTTTTTTATTGCTAACCTAAATACAAAAAATTACGTATCGAAATGTGAATCAATCAGTTTCTAGCTAACCCAAGAATTTTTGCATTGACCTTCCAATGATACCAAGTTTCTGGGTTTCTTCTTCCAGAAAAATTGAAGCCAATGGCCGCCATTTTCTGACCAAGTCCTTGCCTTGGCCCATTCAAACCATAGACTATTATATTCCAATTGTACCGCAGGTGTGTACCTTTTTTTGGTCACACACGTCCACAACTACTCGTATATATGTGTGCGTTTCGCTAGTTTTGTTGAAACCATCTCCAGCAAGAAACAAGAAACAAAGAGCAAAGATGGGTCGGAAAATGGATGCGTTACTGAGAAGAGGATTTAGAACCTCCAAGTTCAAGAATCTTGCGAAACTGGCACTCTGTAGGCTTTCCATCCTCAAGAACCAGCGCCAAGTCCGGTCCTCCAATGCTCGATCTGATGTCGTTCAGCTCTTGAACCTCGGTCATCAAGACCGCGCTCTCTTGCGTGTAATAATCTCTACTTATAACTAATCTCTCCTTCCCTGTCTTCCTCGTAATCTCATCTCGGGTTTCTTATTGAACTGCAGGTTGAGCATGTGATCAAGGAGCAGAACATGGTGGATGTGTTTGTCATGATGGAGGATTTTATCCACCAGTTGACAGAAAGAGTCCTCCTCCTTCAAAATGACAAGTCAGTAACAAAAATCACTTCTTTAATTTCCTTGCTTTAATTACTAATACTGATGAGTTCTTGATTGTGTAGGGAGTGTCCTGATGAGCTGCAGGAGGCGATTTCGAGCCTGATCTTTGCAGCAACGCGCTGCGGGGAGTTCCCGGAGCTTCAGCATATTCGCGGGACTTTCGCCTCAAGATTCGGGAAGGAGTTTGCTGCTCGCGCAGCAGAGTTGCGCAACAACTGCAGAGTGAACTCCAAGGTAATTGTTCTTGAACGTTGTGTAGAGATCATCAAATCGTAGTTTTCGTAAGTCTCAGATTCTCAGTCCTTTCTTGGTATCCTTACAGATGATACAGAAGCTTTCAACAAGACAACCGAGCATGGAAAACAAGTTGAAGATGCTCAAGGAAATTGCTTTTGAGAGCGGGATAGCTCTCAACTTGAAGGAAGACGAGGAAGATGCTTCTGCAAGTCACGAGGTAAGCGAAACTAACTGCACAGAACATTGAAAAAACATTAATCAGAGCCACAAATAACACTTCAACATAAAAACTTACATCATTCTTGATATTTTGTAGGTGCAAAAAAGTGAGACAAGTAGTGATGAATCAGTAAAGCCTTACAAACCTGAAGCTGGTGATGAAATCAACAATATGCGCCAGCGGATGGGCTGGGACGAGGGGCTCTACGAATCGATTAAAGCAAAGAAATTTGGAGGCATAGCCGCTGCTGCTCAAGAGGCGTTTGAAGCAGCAGCATATGCAGCAGTTGCTGCTAAAGCTGCAGTTGAGCTTTCCCGAGCTGACATGCAGGACAGTGATTCAGATGATCATAGCGGATCCAATCATCAACAACTGATTATATATGAAGCAACACCTGAAGTTCATATCAATGAGTATTCAGCATCAGAAGACATCAAGAGCTCAAACACAGAATTGAGTTTCGACAAGATCGATTCAAACGACAACTTAAGCACAGAACCAAAAGACCAAGAGAGTGAAAACAAAGCAGAAATAGAAAGGACACTATCAGTCTCAAGCTCTGATTCAGACAGAGATACCCAAATTGAGACGGCAATGGCACCAAATCTAGTATGCCAAAGTGAGACGTGCAGTGAAGATAATGTAGAAGCTGAGCATGGAAATGAAAGTCAAGTCACAGAGGATAAGCAAGAAAACATACCTCAGCAGGAGCACGATGACTTGAATACCAGCGGGGAGCATAACTCGCCCATGAATGAAACGGAACACAATGAGACCAACACTGTTTCAGTCTCAGATGAAGATGTCTCTGACGAGAATAGCAATGAGCTTCCTTGCAGATCCCCAGAACGGATTCAATTAAAATTGAAACCTCAAGTTGATTACATGATGCATCATATAGAAAGAAAATCAAAGTTTGAAGGTACAAAGTCATGCTCGGATTTCGAACAAAAACAACGCTCACAGCATTCAAGTATAGATAGGAAGCTCCTCTCAGTAAGGACTATTCCAGTACTTAGAGGACAGTAAGAGAACACCAGAGTGGTGCAAATTTTGTTGCATTAGGTATAAATTTTCCAATATTTTTGTTGGTTTGAATCCTTCTTATTCTTCTTTTCTGCACTATAAATGAAATAAACTATACATTTTTTTTCCCAAGATTATGTGTTCATTGACTTAAAAGTCAATACAACTATTCTTCAAAACTCAATGATGCATAGAGCACACACTAAATATATCTGCTTTGAAGTTTAAATTGTTTACACACTGTTTATATGAAATCTGAACTCTGAAGTTAAGATGAACTGATATTGCATACAAAAAAAAACAATTTCAGGTAGAGAGAAATGTTGATATCATGTAATCGATACAGTTCCTTCCTATAATATCTAAAATCTATCTCAACTCTCAAGTATGATAGACAAGGTTAGCTAATAACTCTGTAAAGCTACACTGAAACACCAAAACAATTAACAAGAAAATATTTAAGGTTACATGCACTACACCTCTCACAGCAGTTAAGGGAGAAAAAGAAGAAGAAGGAAAGAGAACATAAGCTTCAGCAGTTTCTTCAACAAGTCTATTCATTTCACTAGTACAATACTCGTTTCTCAATCAAAATAAATGAAGCATATCTGGTCGAACTAGCTAAATAAGATAAAGCTCGTAGGATCTATCTCTAAATATTTTATGAACTAATGAGGTCAGGGGACAGAAGGTGTAGCTAAAAAGATCAAACAAGATTTCCGAACAGATCGGCTCCAGCTAAAGTCTTCATATATATATATATATGCTAGTATAAACATTAAAGAAGCTTGAAGTGACCTTACACATATAAATATACTCTAGATACCTTACATAAAGGGAATACAATTCACATCTTAATATAAGTACATAGGAATCACATTCAATTTAAACTTGACAAAAGCTGTTACAAGTAATTGGAAGCAGTCTAATGCAGTAGGTTACAACATAGACAAGCCCAACTTTCACAATGAATTAGACTCTTAATACTACAAAGCATCAAAGTTCAAAAAAATCTACATTGAAGCTTACGACGACGATGGGGATGTCAATTTTCCACCACCTTGCTGCCATAAGTTGATGATATCAGTAGCTTGATTGAGAAGGAGAACCATCTGCTTCTGAGATATCCACGGCTTATTTTCTAGCAGCACCTTCAATTCCTCCCAAGCATCCTTCCTTGGCCAAAAATAATACGGACTCAAAGGGACTGTACCATAGCCGGGTAACTGTTGGTCGAGCCCAATACCAATGTTCTTCTCCATCCAAATAAACTTCAATACAAGCCTCGGTTTCATCACTGTATCAACATCCACTTCAAGCAACTGCAGTATCAAGGAACAAAATGAATTAAGCACAAAAAAGTGGCTGAGAAAAGGAAGCCAAATGACCAACTTTGATGTCCAATGGAAACCCTTCTGATATATAAGAGAAATGTTGCATGTTCAATCCTGCAAAAGTTTCCAATCCCAAATTGGATATCTTAAACTAGTTATACAAGTGAGTCGGACAAAAGAACTCTCCTACACTTCATCACGATATTGGAATAAATCTCGTTTACATTACCAACAGTACTATGACAATACTCTATATTGGGTACTACATACTAGCATACTACCACTTACTCCATTTGCTGCGATTCTAGCATGGGAGATAAAAAATAATAGGATTCTTAGTTCCTTTTCAAACATATTCTTTCCCGATCGATTCAACCTTTCAATCTCTGTCTACCCAAATGTGGTGCAGGGAATGAAAATGAGTTACTTTTTGTATGTAGATTAGACATTCCTAAATGATTATCATATGACCTAAACATGAGACAATATTGCAGGTAAGTAGCACAATTTCCCTTCAATAAAATTGAAGTCCTACCTAAATTTCAATCCACAATGTTGTTATGACAACAAAATGGGATACAAATCTGCACTAATCAACCCATTTCGTTTCTGGAAAATGTGGCAAAACAAAAACATGCCACTCCTACATTTAAGAACAGAGTTTCAAAAAATCTGAATTACCTCTCCTATCGTCTGTACCAATCAAACACCACAAAAGAAAACTATGAATATATGTATATTACATGCACACACAAGATAGAAAGAGAAAAGGGAGTGAAATGGGACCTCTTCTTCTTCATTTTCGGTTTCTTCTTCGGATTCGGAGAGAGCTTCTTCGGCGAGAGCATCTCCGGCTGCGACTGCGGATACAGAAGCCGAAAGGTCGAGCTTTCTGGCGAGCCTGCGACTGAGAGTCAGCGTGGAGTCGGAAATAGAGGTCCTTGGCTTTAGAGAAATTGAGGAGGTTGATCTGAAGGGCTTCAAAGCGACGGAGATGGAGGGCTTGATGATAGAGGCATTGATGTTGGCTTGAACCGACATAGACGACATCTTCTGGTCCGAATGAGTTTCAAGAGAGAGATGGAGTGGGGAGGAGATAAGAAGAAGAAGAAGAAGAAGAAGAAGAAGAAGAAGATGATGATGATGAAGAGACCATTGTGAGCTTCGGTTCAGTTCTGGATAAGGAAACCGTATCCGGATCTCCACACCCGCTTCTATGTCACTGGTAACTGACTTGACCCGACCCGGCCCCAGTTGATTCATTTCATGCGATTCGTTGAAAATCCCAGTTTGTGAAAGCGGAAGCTAGAATATACACTGCCGTAGTCGTCTCTCCCAGTTTCGGCGGCGCCACTCACCTCGGCGGATTCCGGCAAATCACCGGTAATTTCGATCATATCATGTTCACTCTCTGTATTTTTATCGGATTGTATGCTAGAAAATTGAAATTTTGTGGTTTCTCACCTTCAATTGGATTTTGCATTTACGAGATTTTTGTGATCTTGCTTGATCAACTGTTATAAGTTGCGGATTAGCCTGTAAAATGTTGATTTTGATTTCGCATTTTTCAAATTTGGGACGATTATGTGGTGATCTATCAATTAAGTCTTCAGTTTGCATTTTTAGATAGATGTTTACTAGGTTTGCTTTACTTTATTTAGGATTCTTGATAAAGATGGGAGTTGATCACTTGGTGTCCGAGTAAATATTGACAAAGAGACAATGAAAGGGGAGGGGAGGAGGAAGGCGATGAAAGGTGGGAGTGGGAACAAAGATAGTAGGACGGGGTGGTTTGTTGACAATGAATTTAGAGCCTGGTTTTCCTGTATTGCTGTATTTGCACTTCTTGTTCGGGTTGCTGTATCACTCCATTCTTATTCTGGTGCTGGGGACCCTCCCAAGTATGGGGACTTTGAGGCACAGAGGCATTGGATGGAGATCACGACTAATCTTCCTGCAAATGAATGGTACCGTAACAGCACCACTAATGATCTCAGTTATTGGGGACTTGATTACCCTCCCCTCACTGCGTACCAGAGTTATGTTCATGGGCTATTCCTAAGATTTTTCCATCCGGAATCTGTTTCTCTTTTCACTTCTCGAGGACACGAGTCCTATCTTGGGTGGGTATTATAGTGCTATTCCATTCTCCTCACAATTTCTCATTTTGTTTTCGTAACTGAATATCTTACCTGCTTGCCATCTCTATGTTATTTTTGCAGTAAATTACTAATGAGGTGGACAGTTTTATCCTCAGATGTCCTGTTGTTCTTTCCGGCAGTATTGTATTTCATTATTGCCTATTACAGTGGTCGCCCCATCAAACATAAAAGTGACATGGCATGGCACATGGCAATCCTTCTTATCACCCCATGTCTGATCTTAATTGACCATGGCCACTTTCAGGTTCTAAAACAACTTCTCACTTCATTACCCTATTTATTTTTCCTTAATTTCAGTTGAGCTTCTCATCCTTATATTAGTTCTGTTTCAGTACAATTGTATCAGCTTGGGCCTTACTATGGGAGCTGTTGCTGCTATTTTTCTTGAAAAAGAACTTGTTGCATCTGTCCTGTTCAGTCTTGCCCTCAATCATAAACAGGTATTTTCTCATTCATCTGGGGCATGGTACTATGACTTTCTTACATCTTTCATCTACATGAAATGGTGTACATAGAAGGCCCTTGGATTAGAATATAATCTGGTCAAAGTGTCAAACCAGATTATAGTCAGCGAATAGCTTCAAAATTTCAGTGATTATAATCTGAAGAAAATAGCTTATTCTAAGCTTGGAAAAAGAAGCCAGTTTGTCTAACGAAGATACAAAATTACTCTTGTACTTTGTTTGTAGTTTGTTAATATATGTTCCTCCACTTTCCTTGTCACCCACATTCCTCCCATCCCAACAGCAACAACCAAAACCATTTCCAAACAACCTTTGATTAGCTACATGAATCATTCAGCAAATATATTTTATTCAGTTTTGCTTTAAAGGGTGATATGCTACGAGAAAGTTATGGGAGTTTTTGAATTTGAGAGTAGTAAGAAATGTAGTTAGAAGCAGATATGTTATGAACACATCAACTATTGCTTCTACTTAATAGACGGTCTAGCTCAGAAATGTTGGCTAATGGCTGTAGAAGATAATAGCTCAGTATTGCACATGAATAATGCGAAATGTTTGCTCATACATCTTGCTCTGCAATTTTTCGGCTTTGGAACAAGTTTAAAATAGCTTAAGGTTGCGTTTGGGAACCTTGATTTGATTTCAAATTCATCATTTGAAATTTTGGATTTGAAATGTTGTATTTCATATACAAATATGATGTTTGGGAAAACATAAAATTTCAAATGACAAGGTATGAACTGTCATTTTAAATCTCATGTTATAGACATATTTTGAATGCCATTGGATTTCACTCAAATCCAAATCCAAATTCTTGGAGTTCCCAAACATCTCATTTGGCTCAAATTCAGCATTTCAAATCAAATGAGGGTTCCCAAACACACCATAATAGAAATCAACTTGATTCTGTGATAGACTTCTTCACTTGCTGCACTTTGTTTACAATTGTATGTATAGTGGACCTTCGATAGGTTTATTGTTTTGAATTATTTTGTTTGTATACTCGTGTAGATTGTAGATTAGAGCCTGCCAATGCCATATTGGACTGAAAACAAAAATCAATTTCCAGGAGAATGACAAAGAACTTTACAAGATTATTATCCTAACATTTAATTTAATGAGCTAGTTTTATTAAGTTAATATATTATTTCCCTGGAATTTATTTCTGAACCTTATTTGTTTTTGGGTGTACCTTCTACAGATGAGTGCATACTTTGCTCCAGCATTTTTCAGCCATCTGTTTGGTAGATGCCTAAGGCGCCAGAATCCATTTCTTCAGGTGTTGAAACTGGGCTTGGTGGTCTTGGGAACATTTGCTGTTGTTTGGTGGCCCTATCTCAATTCAGCAGATGCCTTTTTCGGGGTAAGCATATGAATTTACTCATTATTTATTATTATTATTATTGTGCAGGGATTTAAGTAGAATGATACATCCATCCATCCAAAATTTCACCAAACGACCAAAGGTTGGATGAAAATTTCCACTCATCCTCACTTTCATTTGGAATAATATATAAACGGGGAAAACAAATCATAGCATGGAACTTCTTTCAAAATTGCGCCAAAAATTATCCACAATACTTATTGTTTGAGAATCAAACTAAAAAACAATTGACATTGAGTGGGGAGGCCTATATAACTTGCTAAATAGATGGGAGCCTCATATATATTTTATGTGATCTACCATAAACGAGGTCAACAACACCTAGCGGGTTTGCCTGGAACTAAACCCTGCTTTCATACAATGTTTAGGTGGCCAACTAATAGCCTGCAAAGGCACATATTACTAGTTAAGTAGCAGAAAACCTCACATTTACTCAATGTGGATCACTTTTATCTCATCTTATTTGGTATTTGTCTTGTACCGAGAAGTCAAGAACAGTCATTAGGTAGTTTGAAATGTTTCAGTGCTTCACCTTCTTCGCATATTCTATAAGTGATGCTGGATAGACAGTATCTTTGAAATGTGAAACTTCTCTAGGTGCCGCTGTTTTTGCAGTGATGAAATGTTGGTTGCTTTTTGTAGACAATTAACTTTTAATAAGGTAGTTTGGAGTATTTTAGTGCTTCACCTTCTCCACACATTCTATAAATCAAACTGGACAGATCATAACCGTCAGGTGTAACACTCCTCTAAGGTGATGTGGTACTTGTTGCATCAATCACTTGTTAGAGGAAATAGTTATTTGTTTTTTTTTTTTGTAGACAGTTAACTTATGTTAATGTGCACATTGTTGATTATTTCATGGAAAGATATTAGGCTACAAGACGATATTAAGAGCACATTAGTAGTCATTCTTGTTAAATTGATAATAAGATACACTTTAAAGTGTTGCACTTTACCCTTAATCGTGTTGCTCCCCGCAGGTTCTTTCTCGTCTTGCTCCATTTGAGAGAGGGATATATGAGGATTATGTAGCAAACTTTTGGTGTACCTCGTCCGTTCTCATAAAATGGAAGAGATTGTTTACAACACAGTCATTGAAGCTTCTCAGCTCCACAGCAACCCTTTCAATTTCTGTACCGTCAATGGTTCAGCAGATAAGAGCTCCAAGCAATCTAGGTTTCCTTTATGGGTTGCTCAATAGTTCTCTATCCTTCTACTTATTTTCTTTCCAAGGTAAGCAAAATTTCCGCCCTTCATTTTGATGGTTATTGGTTAGTTTAATCATTTTTACTCTTTCTAAAATATCTTCTATGGCGATTGTTTGCATGTTGTGCTCTAAAACCGTAGTACACGAGAAGTCTATTCTGCTACCTCTTCTGCCTGCAAGCTTATTGGCATTGGAAGAGCCTTTTCTTTTTAGTTGGCTTACGCATTATGCCTTGCTCTCTATGTTTCCCCTTCTATGTCGTGACAAATTGGTTCTGCCATATATGGCTCTATACGCTCTCTTCGTCCTTGTTTACCATGCACCTGGCAGAAGACGAGCAACAACAGCAGAAGTACAGCCTTCAACTCTCAGATCATATGCAACGACCTTCCTTCTTCTATGCTCTCTCGTTCTCCATATTATATACCTAACCATGCACCCTCCAGAGAAGTATCCGTTCCTTTTTGAAGCAGTGATTATGCTTCTTTGCTTCTCTCAGTTTGTGCTGCTTGCTATTTACTCTAACGTTAAGCAATGGACATTGTCGAAACATATGATAATGACCGACAAAGAGAAGAAGCTTCTTTAACTTTTGAGAGTCCTGACCGAGGTAGTTCCATAGACTAACACTATAATAAAGTTTTTTTTTTTTTTTTTTTGTTTCTGATTGGAGACTGTGTACTAGTAGTGAACCAAGCCATACTGACAAGAACTAGAATATTTTTCATTTGACAAATTTTAACAGCTAGTTTTTGATGACATTACTGTGAAATGTTCCTTCTTCTGAAGTAGAGTTTGAATTATGTTATAATGGGAATGAGAAGGTTATTTCCCTTTCTGTATTTACTTGCTTGTCTCATATTTTAGGCATTTGACCACAAGGAAATGGGAAAAATCTCATTTGGAGGGATTGAAAACAGAATTGTAGGTC
>JAYMTH010003821.1:0-10452 GCA_036897465.1 Pelargonium australe | reverse complement strand
TCTTGCCATTGTATTTACCAAACAAGCACTCACTTGGCTAACAAAAACAGTAAAAGGAAAAATTAAGGTGGAGAAGAAAGCGACCGTTTAGTGACTAATACTGTTAGAAAACAATAATAAATTCAAAATTATCGTTTTATATAAACCCCAAATTTGATATTTATCAGTTGCTCACCTTTGTCTTCTCCAATTCTTACTACTCCAAAACGCAGTGCTTCCTCATTCGAATTTTGTTAACGTACCAATCAAAATTTCCACCAATTCTTTGCTTCTCAGAGTCCCATTTACGATAATTAGTAAGTGCTCTACTAATTATCTTCATGACCACTCCTTAATTCTTTTTTTTTTGGGGAATTTTCTACTGGTTTTTGCTTTAGTTTTGACGATCTGGGTTTTGCTGAAAATTAAGTTCTCTGTGCAGAAAAAAAAAATCAACTTTTTTTGGGGAATAAATAGAATTTCTGCAATTGGAATGCTTGTACCATGCATGCATGCATTTACTTTTGTATATATTTTGATGATTGATTCGTTTTTTGAGCTGTTGGGTTTGGTTTGTTGCTGATGATATTGGTATTTCCATTTTCAATTTTGATATTTTGTTGGAGGAATCGTCAGCATGTGAGTGTATACATTTCACTCATTATAAAAATGTTTAACTTTTAGTGTGAATCATCTCATTTTGTTGATGACTAGAAACTTATATATGAATAGTGTGTGTTTAATTAAAGAAAAGTGCTCATTTGGATGCTAAATCACCAGATTCACTAATATGTGTTTCGATCTCGCATTGCCTTGTGTTGATAGTTTGATTATCAATTGAACAAACTAATATTATATTATTTGGGGAATTCAGAATCTTCCATGTGAATTGATGCTTTCAAATTGGTAACTGTTTCCTGAAGTGCATCTTAGTATTCTCCTTTTTTTTCTTAGCCCTTTTGCTTTTTGTTGCATACCTACTTCTATTGCGTGGATTTTATGCACCTCGAGTCTAGCTAGAAGTAATGTCACTTAGTTGAGAAGAAATTCGTGAATTCGCACAAATGTTATATGTTGTTCTCGTACTAAATTGGACTTGATTCATCTGTTTGCATAGGTTTATACAGTGTTGGATCAAAATCTTGAAATGGCAGACAACCTGGAACCTCATATTAGCAATGATTCGTATTCAATCTCATCTCGACCTTGGTGGCGAGGAGTTCAGCATGATGCCATATCTTTAGGTGCTCTGGCGGAGAACACAACAAATGCGTCTCGACTGAAACACCTAAATTGTAGTTTAGAAACTACGATAGGCAAAGCCGAAGATACAGGCAGACAGGACATGGGAACCGGTGCTAATAAAGAAATGCAAGTCACTGTAGTGTCACAAGCAGGTACCTTCACGCCTTCATCGTATAACTGTTCATAATATGTGATCTGTCTGTTTGGGAGACTACTGCTACCTTTGTTGGTTCTTAATGCTATCCAGCTGAGCATTTTTTGTTATTATTATTACAATGAACATGACCATTTGGTTTGGAGGATATTATATTTCTAAGCTGTTCATTGACTCATACAACTGAAAACAAATTGTGAATAGCAGCCTATTGTAGGTAATTACGTGTTTTTTGAAATCTAAAAGTGTATTTATTTTACCATTACTTTAGTTGTAAATACCGGGGTAGGAAGGATGTTGTGGATTTGGCCTGAGTTCTCTGTACTATATCATATTCTGAGTCTTAGTAATATTGAAGTGTTGATTTGTAACACTTGAACTAATTAAGAAACCAGGCTGAATAAAACACCCATGACGAGTTGATAGTTCTTTGAATTTAATTCAAACCTTGGTTGAGTACTGTTGGTCATTGTTGTATGCATATATTACATAGTAAAGCCTGCTCATTCTCAGTATAGCATGAATTTCCTTTTCTATGATGTTATTTTAATTTATATTGATACTCAATCACTTAGTTAAGTTGGCTCTCCAGACCCCACAATGGTGAGAGCCTCGTGTACTGGCCACCCTCTCGATCAATAGATTGCTATTTGGACCCTTTCCTCTTGTTATCGTTGGTGTTATCTGGTTGATGTTATGTACTCAGTCAATTGTTTCGTATAACTTGCGAAATTGCTTTTAAAGCTGCAAATAATACATACATGTATATCTGTGCGAGTTGGTTGAGAAGATTCTAACTATGATTATACTTATCAGAAAATGGAAAATGTGAAGAACATCTGGAATCGCTGCATCCTACAACTGTTGTGCCTCCATCAATGGGTGAATACCTCACATCACCATCTCAGCTAGAATTGGCTGGTCACTCCGTCGTAATTCTCTTCCCTCTCGTTTGTGTCCCTTTGATTTTTGATTCTTCGGTCAGGTTTGGATCTCTAAGTTAATCTTATTTGCAGGCACATGCAACACATCCGTACTCTGGTCCATGTTATGGGGATGTTATGCTTGCTTATCGACCTCAGGCTTTGGTATGGAATCTATAGCCTCCTATTTATATATATAATTAATAATGTGATGATCCATGCCAGTATGGTAAAGTTGGTGATAAAATCTCTAGCTGAATAACCTCAAAGTTTGGAGTCATGGATTGATAGATATTTGTACCTCAAATAAGTGTATTTTAGGCTGACTTATTATTATTATTATTTTTTCAATAAAATGACGCTCATTCATTATTGAATTCACTATAACTCGTATATTTTGTAACACTATTGGAGATGATGACAGGTTCATCCTCACTGTTTTGGAGCCCATGGCAATAGAATGGCTTTACCCCTTGAAATGGCAGAGGAACCTGTTTATGTGAATGCTAAGCAATACCATGGGATTCTGAGGCGAAGACAATCACGCGCCAAGGCTGAACTGGAGAAGAAACTGATAAAAGTTAGAAAGGTAAAATGTTTGTTCATGGTCGTGCCTTTGTTTTATTCTTATAACCTTGGATGCTATTTTGGTTGCTCGATATTTCATTTCTATTACAGTTTCACAAATCTCATCTTGATTGTGTTGTAATTAAAATAAGTGAGAGTTCCAAAAGTACGGCAAAGTACAAATGGAGAAGATGAGAACTAGGAAACCTGTCCTTGCAAGTGTTGTCCTAATTTGAGAAACTCTTATATATGTTCAATATTGTGATTTGGGAAGTAGTCATGTAGTGTTCAATCTACCATTTTGTTGGCTAAAATCAGATTTCCAAACAAAAAGTGAAATGCATTAAGGCGATTCCTATGTACAAAATGAGCTAAAAATGAAATTCACATATGCTTAGAATGAGTACTTAGACTCAAGCAGTAAGATTGTTTTTGAAGTGTTATGTGACTTTGCTTTACCAACAATATAAGTATTTCCTTTTCTTGTACAGCCATATCTTCATGAATCCCGGCACTTGCATGCCATGAGAAGGGCAAGAGGTTGCGGGGGTCGTTTCTTGAACACAAAGAAGGCTGCTGCTGATGGTGCATCTGATAAGGGCGCCGCTAATTCAGCTGAAAGTGTTTCCATACATTCCAGCACGTCGCCAAATCCATCAACTCACCATGACTTAATGAAGTCATATGAGAAGGAAATGAACCGACAACAATCGTACTCCAATGGGAACAGTTTGTATCCTCAGCATCCGGGGTTTCAGATGTCCACGTATCATTTAATGTCGGATAAAAGAGGAGAAGGGGACTTCTTGGGGAAGCGGCGTCACAGGGCCCTGACCATTCAGTGAACTTCAGTAACGCGCCACGGTGACCAATTAAGGGTCTCTTTCTACAGCATTGCCTGAGTGTAGCAACCATTGAGGTTATATGTTGTGTTTTCAGGCAAATCATTCATTCTTGGCTGATGTTTGGTGGGAAAAAATGGTGGCATAGTTTGTTTTGACTGTGCTATTGCCTATTAGTTTGTCTTCAACCCTTTTCTGATGTAAATAAATATAAAGAAGCAATGTTTGGCAATAGGGATTCATGTGCAATTGTGTAGGATATATAGGGACAGACAGGTGAATACTTTGGTCACCTAGTTTTATACTTTTATAGAGTATCATGCATGGCAGCAATGTTTGACCTACGTTGTCTTAACTGATTGGATTATATATTTATATGTTAAATTGATCTTCCAGGTTTGCCCTTGGTGGACAAGATCTCCCTTTCAGGTAGAGCTGGCAAAATTGACCTGATCCGCCGGTATCCAAAATTCAACCCGTTTTTTTGACGAGTTCAGGTCTGAATTTATCAACACGAAAGAACCACGTTCAGGTTCAGGTTAGGGTTGGGTAAAAAATGAAATATTCCGACCTGAAATTTTGTCACCTCTACGAGATTTCTGGTGGTCGGCCATAGACTTTTATCACTTGGGAGGTAAATTGTAGAAATGTGGTTTTCTTTGAGCCTCAGTTTAAGGCTGTCTGGAAGAAGTGTTTGGGCCTGGACCAGGTGTAAGAAATGAGTGTCTACTTGTGGGATGTGAATTTATGAGGTGGAGGTGGGTCCATTGTTTTTCTCAACTTTAACATGCCTGTTTGGCAAGACAAAAAGGCTGATGTATTCCTTAAATTTTTGCTTTTGTATTAACTATTAAGTTTAATTGCCCTTAATTCTTCAAAACAAAATAAGTTTGATGAATTCCTCAAATTTTTGCTTTTGTATTGAGTTAATATTCAAATGTAAAGATAGAGACAAAGACATTGTTTTTGTATTAAGTTGATATTCAAAAGTAAAAAGATAGAGACAAAGGTTTGTGGCAAGTCCAACTCAATTATCATCCAACAAAAAGACCATTCTAGTTTTGGCATAGAAATAAAATATTTGATAACAATATGTGGAATACTGGGAACCATGTAGCAAGCAAATGGTGATAGAGCCCCACTTCCACTTGACACCACAAAATGAATGGCTCATGGCTTAGCAGCAGCAGCAGCAACCATGACATTGACAACCCCCAAATCCCAAAAGCCAACAACACCACCACCACATTACATATGTCTAGGCCCTACACCCTCATATGCCCATGCTCATGTTCACAACCACTTGTCTCTTCAGCTTTCTCTGATCTGGTGGTGGTGGGTTCACATTTCATAACTGAAAACTGCAAATTGTCTCTCACTCTCACCTAGTCTCTATCCACTTCTCCAACCAAACAAAACAGCATGTATTGTATTGCTCAGCTGTATTATGTTGGTTGATTACTAATTAGAGGCTCTAAACCACCACATTAGATATAAACCTCTCTTTTACAAGTTCGAGCTATGAAGATTTACGAGACATTGTCAAACGATATGGATAAAATTATAAATCATATTTCGTTGCCCATGCAGGAATAGCAATTGTTCAAACATGAGTTCAAGTCATTTCTGTTCTAAGACGGGCAAAGAATGCAGAAGGGAAAAAAATAATCTGAATTGCGAGATGACCTCACCGGATCCTGCCCCAGAGCTTCACCACTGTTCCATCTTTTCGAAGTTAAAATAGGAAAAGATTGAAGTTATGAATTCAAATTAGTGGTGATGAGGTCTCGGTTCGTTAGCTCTGCCCATTGATCACGTTCAGCCCGTCTGAAAATGAGTCAATGGAGTACACGTCTAGCCCTCTTGTCCGTCCAGGTGCTCCTCCTTTAATCGAGGATACATCCAAAAGAATTCTGCAAAACATGCACATGCAAATGTTGATGAATAGGCAATTTAATGATTTGACTCTAAATGAACTCATTGAGGATAAGAAACTTACAAGTTCTTAGGAGCATTTTCTAATTCAGAACAGCCGCAATTTATGACGATTTTCTCATCAATTTTTGACACTGAATGGTCAATGGGAAAGTCGATCCATTTCGGTGCTGCATTACAAATTTAACATAGTCAATATATTTTCAGAAGCACTGCAGGAATCAGACAAGGAAGGAACAGTTCCACATGGAAAACATATTTCGGGGATAAATTTTTACCTGGTTTTGAGCAGGGACTCAAATTTCCATCTATCCCCAAAAGTTTCTACATCATACAATATCAGAGATTATATTAAGAACTAAAAATTTGCTTATGAAGGGGAAAGAAAACAGTCTTTAGAACCCAAATGAACAAAAATAAAAACATCAAAATTACCTTAAGTCCTTCATAGCAATCTTCGAGGTTATCATTATACAATAAATGATCAAAGAGACCAGATGATTTTCCTTGCTCAAGCTCTGCCTCAGCATTTCTAAGTCGCTTTTGTATCTGTTCCTCTGTCTCTGTTCCCCTGTCACAACATTTTAAATTGGAACCAAAATTTTGCAATTTAACAAGAAGCTCAATCTAGACTCAAAGCTCTAACTCACCTTGCACGGAGTCGCTGCTCAAGCTCCCCCATAGATGGTGGACAGATGAAGATAAATATAGCTTCAAGAGAAGTGGCTCTCACAGACCTTGCCCCTTGGACATCAATGTCAAGAATACACCTCTACAATGAAAAACAAAGTACTTGGAATTAGCCAAAGTGAAAACGTATCATTTTTTTAGAGCAGAAAGGACGTTTCATTCAACACAAATTTAAATTATCATCCCATGCCACCAAAAGTTACATGATAACGGATCAGTACTTGATCCCTTTACCACTTGTCATCTCAAACTAAACAAGACATTTATACCTATATATATTATATAAAAGTTGATAAGCTTCAATATTTCACATTTCTTATAAGGGAATTGGGTTCCAGGTTCACACTTAGTAAAGTCAAATAATTTTTCAGGGATTTCCTTATAACACCAAGGACCTTGAAAGATGTCTCCAGCTATCTATATATAAGACATTGAGGGGTATATAACTTGTATTTCTATCAAGGACCTTGGAATATGGGAATTCAAGCATACCTGTACAAACAAACATGGCAGATTACATATTAAATCAGTAAGGACCGTAGTCAATGGCTTTCCTGACAATTAATTGATTAGAACACTATGATAGTGTACATAGTTACTATATCTCCCAAAATTCACCCAAGAGGAATCAATTAGGATTGGTGAAACGATAACATAAGCACCCTATTTCCAATATATGCATCCTAATATGTTACTGATAGTCCGTGTTTCATTTCAGATAAATACATAATAAAAAAAATAAAAATAAAAAGCAATTACCTTTCCTGCATCCGCTACTGCTTCAACAGCTTCTACACTGGTCCCATAGAGATTTCCATGGACGGCAGCAAACTCAAGGAATTTTCCGTCTTTTATCGCTTTCTCCATCAAACTTCGGTCAGTGAAATGGTAATGAACACCATCATTCTCCATATTCCTTGGAGCACGGGTTGTATGGCTCACAGAGAACCCAAACATGGCCGGGAATTCCTTCATGAGTTTGGATATTAATGTACCCTTGCCCACTCCAGAAGGACCACTAATGACAACTGGCTTCTCTGAATAGCCCCTCACACCCTTACTCCAAGCAACCACCTCAGTTCCCAACACTTTTTTCTGCTCCCTTACATATTGAGTGTCCACCTACAGATTGAAATAGAGGTCAAGGAAATGGAAAATGGAACACTAAAATGTTTATGTACACAAAATTCTCTCACATCCTATTGGTGCCTGGAGGTTGCCGTGCTCGACTGAAGAAAAAAAAATGCAGAAAGAGCTAACTACTAACCTCTAGGAACCAAATGCAATCATCTGGCATTGAACCCTTTTTAATAATTAGTATGCGGTCATCATTCACAACCACAGCTGAATGCCCCTTACATGGCTTGGGTTTTGTCCCCAACACAATAGGAATCACCCTGCTAATTTCACAGAGGTTAGCAATCCCTCGTCCACATTAACAACTGAGTGAAGCTATCAAAAGGTTAAGCGATAACTCACCACTGGCCAGTAGATTTGTCAAGGATACGGACTCCAATTGATAATGCCAATTGATCATCAGTCCCACATATCTCATACTGTCAATGAAACAAACAGTTTTGAATTGGGAGGATAATCGTTCTGATCACTAAGGCAAAAAGTGATATCTTAGGAGAAGCATATATATAGCCATATCATACTGTTTTGTCGCCAAGGACAGTGGCCGTTTTGCAGCCCTTGTATTTAAAATCAAACCCATTCGAAAATCCCTTCTTCAGATCATCTACAAAGAAAGCTGGTGCTTCTCCCTAATATACACAACACAGCATAGATCAGATAGTAAGAAAGCAACTAATTCGATTGCCGTACTCGCCTTCCTGAAAAAAGTTCCCTTTCTTATATAAAAATTTCCAATCAGAAAAGCCAAAACTCACCATTGAAATCAGAACTCTATGACCTCAATTAAGAACTACCCTGATCAATATAAATGAAGAGAAAATAGATCAGACACCAAAGCATAATCAAAACTACCAAACATTTCTGGATCTAGTATCACATATAAAGAGCAGGGCAGAGACACTGCATTGATACCAACAAAACCATAGGAAACAAGGAAACACACAAGATTGAAAATTTACAACAAAAATCAAAACCCTGAATCCAAATTAACACTCCAGTTGCATTATAGAAAGAAAAAAATTGCAGAATCGAGACGGAGCAAAAGACCACAACACGCATTCACATGGGTTTCTCATCAGAATTCAACGAACAACACAATTGAGCAGCGGAGATAGCTACGAAACAACCTTGCCGAGGATAGATATTATTAAATAAACAAAACAACAATGGATATGAATTCCAAATACCTTTGAAATCGTAGCAATTTCTGTACCTTAGGAGATGATGTGAATTAATATAAAGGGTCGGTGAGGAAGGAAAAAAATCCCTTTTTTGAACCTCCAAGTTTTGTTTTTGGAGATGTCAAATAAGAAGAAATTAATCAGAGTGGCGACAGAAGAAGTTGCAAGAAATATTGAGAAGCATTCTGATATATGTAGGAGAGAGAGAGAGTGGGCACTGGGCAGTAGAGAATAAGAGAGAGAGAGAGAGAGAGAGAGAGAGAGAGAGAGAGAGAGAGAGGTATGGCTTTTTGGTCGCATTCAATTCAAGAAACAAGAAGAGCGGCTATATTTGCTCCAGAGGTGTTTTTTTTATTTTTTTTTATTTTTCCCTAAAACTGGGTCCTCCTATTTTGTTTAGGTCTTCAAAACCTAGCCATTATTTTAAGGGGGTAACGACTGATGACGCTCAATTTTCGGTCTCATAACACATAACATATCTAAGTTTTAAAATATAGTTTTGGAGATACCTAAGTTTTAAAATATAGTTTTGGAGATACCTAAGTTTTTAACTATAGTGTAAATGTAACTAATTCTCTAACTTTGTTAACTATTAACTTAAAATGTCCATTCTACCCTTAAGTATACTATTCATCATCTTCTCCAATTTTAACTTTCATTATCATTGAATCACCATCACTACAATCTTCATTTTCTAATGGAGTGATTCAATCATCAACTTCAAATCTATGTATTCTCAAATCAAATGAACATATAATTTAGATTTGTATTGTTAACAAATTAGAGCCTCATCAAATCCAATAAATCAAATTCAAAACACGTTTTTTTGGAGACTTAAATTCACGATAATGAGTATGAGATTTTCAGGACTTGTTAACTGTTAAGAGTTTGGTTGTTCAATGGATTGATATTTCTGAGATTAAGGAATGAAATATATGAGATTAGTATTTAACTAGCTATTGGAAGGGTTTATGGATTATTAAAGATTTGGAACTCATAAATTTGTGGGTTACACGTGAATGAAGATGGTAAGTCATCTGGGCTAAAATTAATTTTGGAACCTAAATAACTGATAACTGATTTTTTTTATAAATGATATTTGTATTCTTTTCTGGAAAATCCAGATTCCGGTGACCGGGAACTTCATAGTTTTGAACTCTAAACTAGATTTTCCAAAAAAAAAAAAAAAAAAAAAACATCTCATTTAACAAAATCCAAACTCTAAACTCAACAGTCAACACATACAAATGAAATTATAGTCTTGATCTCAGATCTCAAATCTCAGAACTCTACAATCAACTTAACCATTTACATGCATTTTTTATTTTATTTTTTGCTCAAGGAGATGGTGCAACGCAGTGAGCGTGCCCTGCAATTGTGTATATTTCATTGTTGGATACTTACTGTCAGATAACAAGTGCTTCTCCCATGTTGGATACAGAACAAGTTTTGACATAACAATGGCAAAGACAAGTATTGATAGAATAATGGAAACTGGATTTCAATTGAATATACACTACAAACCAGATCAAGTAGATTAAAAAGTGGGTAAAAGGCATTTTGGGGGATGAGTTGAAGAAATACTAAAAAAAAAAGGCAAAGGACATTTTTGGTATATTAAATAATTATGAGGTCATGTGCTGCGCACATGGGTAGTAAAACAGAATATTCCGTTAAATCTAACTGGTTACAGACGTGTAAATAACTTAGGTATCCCCAAAACTACTTTTTGAAACTTAAGTACGTTATATGTTATGAGACCAAAATTAGGCCCCATCTGTCATTTCCCCATACATATA
>JAYMTH010003820.1:0-10452 GCA_036897465.1 Pelargonium australe | reverse complement strand
CATGGGATTAACAGGGAAATATGCATTTTTTTGTTGAGAATGAGGACCTAATTAGATTATAGTGTCAATAAAATTTGCTTGATCCAAAAGGGCTTTTCACACCTAAAATTCATTTGGATGAATGTGACTATAATTTAATAAATTGACTTTTTGTGATTAGTGTGTGTTATCTCATTTGGATGAATGTGACAATATATAATCATTTGTATATATAAAGAGAAACTAGACACATGAATAACGTATGATTTTGAAGTTGAAGTCAATTTCTTCCAATACAAATTAAGTGCACATGAAAGAACTATAGTGTATGGCTATGGAGTGAGCAACAGCTTAATTACCTATTTAAGAAAAAAAAGGAGAAAAATACCTTGTCAAATTGATTCTGTCCTTCATGACCCGATAAATTTAGCATGCCCACAACATATATTTTGTTACAATCTTGCACCGCTAATACCTTCAGTAGCGGCCATTCTGATGCATGTTTCTTGGGATAGAAGCACTCCACTTTTGGTAGGTTTTCAAGATACAACTTAGTCAGTTTAGGGAGTAAAAATGTAGTAGATACTTCCTGTTCCTTTATCTCCTCTACTACTTTCTTGTTCTCATCATCATCAACAATTGTTTCCACTTCTTTGCAATTCTTTATATTTAGCTCCGCAAGTTGATGCAGACGTCGAGCCAAAACAAATGGAAATATATGTTTGAGACTATGACATTCATTAGCCTTCACTTGACAAAGATTTTGAAAGCTGAGAATTTCGAGGAGATTCTTTTCCCATACACACCTCAGTTTTGGTAGATTAGATAACCCCAAGTTGCTTAACTGCGAGACTGTTGTAACATCATTTGTGATCTCTTTCGTATTCAGCCATCTTTGGACTTCAAATAACTCTTCTAATGCATCACAATCATCTATCTGAACTCTTTTCACACTCTGAATTTTGTTGAGCATAGTAGACGGGAAAATCTTTAAAAGCTTTGCACATTTTCTTACATCTACATCTTCCAGCTTCCGAAATGAATCTTCTTTGTTGAGCCGATTGTGCCATATACTCTCGATGTTATCCAACTTGTTGATTACCAAAGTCTTCAAGCTAGGAAAATTGGCCTGTAATGTTCAACCCATTATAAACATGCATCATTGTGACAACTTACAATCCTAAACTTCATCATAAATGGAAGAAGGTATTTGATTCAAGAGAAAATTTACAAATGACTAATTTTGATAGTATATATATTTTTTTTTTGATAAGCGAGCGGTAAATAAATAACAGTAGAATGGAGAGAAATAAACCAAACCTTTTCATTGAAGAGAGGTTGTATGACAGCATCAGTGTTCTCATTTGGGCCTATTTGTTCAACTCCTGAGTAAAATGTGGTGAGACTGGGCAAATCTTCAAGACAAAGCTTGCTTAATTGAGGAAATAGGATAGCATTTGTTGTTGTTTCTCCCACATTAACGACAATTTCTCTGATCATCACACAACTTCTAATTGACAATTCCCGAAGTCCCATAAGACACATAATAATGGCAGGAGTGAACAAATACTTCAAGTTGCCACATTTTTCCACACTTAATTTTTGAAGGTTTTTCATGCTTAAAATTTCTGGATGATACTGGCTCCATATGCATCTCAAGTTAGGGATATCAAAGAATGTCAATTCCTCCATCATAGGAAATGAAACCTGCAAATATGATTAACATATTCCATCAGACGTTGGTGACACACATATAAAGGATTATAATTTATTTAACTTGAAAAGAGTGTATTGTGTAGTATATAGAAATCATGATTACTTAACTTATGTTTAAAAAATAAATAAATAACATTAATTTAATGATATTCCGATTATATTTCCACATTAATTAATTGTGTGCATACGCATCAAAAAGAGATTTTAAGTTCAAACCCATGAGCTAGCTAGGGATATATAGTATTAATAAGGAAATAGATATAAATTTTCTTTTTCTTGAAAAATTATGTAATTTCATACATTTGTGTTGGACTATTGAGATTCTTAAAACTCAACCAAATAATAGGCTAAATGCTTGTTGCATTAAATCATAGGCATTATTTGAAAGAAATTAATAAATGTTACCTCGTTGAAAAAAGGCATGAAAGAATCTGGTTCCTCTTTCTCAGGAAATATTTCTTTTACTTTGGGAACCATCTTCACACCAGAGTAGAAGTTTATGAGCTGAGGAAGGCATTTTAGTGATAATTTGCGCAATCCAACAAACTCTAACTTCTCACCAACCGCATCATTAGCATTAACATTATCATCTTCTTCACACTTCTTGGCCACAATTCCCTTCAATACATCACAGTAAGATATTTTGATTTCTTGAAGGCATGGAAGGCTTATGGCTATGGAGAAAGAAAACAAGCTCTCCAGGCTGTCACAATTTCGCACTTCCACAGTTGTTAATTTGCAGAAGGAGTCTTCCATCAACCGACCATTGCAAATCTTCTTCAACTTCAATAGACTACGCAGGTACAGTGACTCCAATGCAGGAAAGGCCTTGTGTTGTTTAGTCTCCACATTTACGATGAATTGAATCTCATCATCTTCATTGATTTCGAAATACTTCAACTCTGGAAACCCATCATTGTCTAATTCATGAATAACACTCTTGACGCCCTTCAGTTTCTGTAGACGTAAAGATTCAGCTTTCTGAAACAATCTTTTAATGTTGTGCTGCAAATGATTAATGCTAGTGGTATCAAGCTCCAGACTGATTTTTCTCGAGAATCCTTTCTTATTAAACTCTCTTGGAATCTCCCAGTCCCGCATATCTCCAACAATAATAGTGAATCTTTCCAAGTTCTCAAAGTCGAAATCTTTTGACAGAAGTTGGGTGTTCGGAACTCTTATTTCTAAACTGCAAAGGTTAGACAAATGTTTCAACTCAGCAAGACTAACATTACTTGTTACCCTTCCTCTGAGATACCTTTTGGCCTCCCATCCATTAAAACTTTCACGCATATACAATTCTTCTAATTGGGACAAACCTTTCAAGAGACCCGCCGGGATTACTTCGAGATCATAACAACCACTCAAATCTAACAACTTTAATTCAGACAATTGCCCGATTTCCATCGGCAACTCCTCAATATGATTAGAACCGGCAAAGCTCAGTACTTGAAGTTTATTCAATTCTCCAACTATAGATATGTCCTTCAGCATCTCGCAACCATCTAAACGCAACGTCTGTAGATTTCCCAAAGAGGAAATAGATGGAGGCAATGTTTGAAAAGTCATTCCCGACATATCTAAGACTTTAAGTATTCTCGTGCTTTCAAAAAAGGTGTCTGGAATTGCCAAAGAGAAATCCTCAGAAAATCCACTCAAGATAAATAGCTCAAGCGAAGGACATGTCAATCGTTCAGGAAGGCAAGGGAGATTGCTGGAGGCATGAATAACCAATGCAGTGCACCTTTCAAGCACATCGTCTTGGTGCCATCTATTTAATTCAGTATCATTATCTCCAACTGAAAACATATTAAGATCCTTTCTTGCAATTGAGATGGCAACACCTCTAACAACATCATGGATTTTGATGCTGTCTTCACTGTCGCCATCAAGCAATAAGCAAGATGCTTTGAGGTCAAGTATCAAAGCATGTAGTTTACTCCTTGCATCTTCCACTCTCCTTACTTCATCAAACAATCCCCAACCCAAACAGTATTTCAACAGGTTGGCAACAGAAACACCACTCCCGAGTAGACCACAAAGCAAAAACAGCCGCTTGTGGGGTTCTTCTAAGTGATTGTAAGAGATGAACTCCATGGCTGAGTTAACAAATTCATGCATTTCTTTGTTCTTCATCATTTTGAGTTGGTTTAAGGCATCCTTCCAAGCATGCAAATTTGGTCGGCTTGATAGAGATGCTCCAACCGTGACAATCAAAACTGGCAACCCTGCACATCTTTTTGCAACTTCCTTTCCTATGTTAAAGAAAGAAAGGTCTTTAGTAACATCTCCAGTCTTTTCCTCAAACAAACTCCAAGCTTCTTTTTCCTCTAGAGCTCCCAGATGGAAAATACTTTTAGCACCCATCGAAGATAATATACCTTGATATCTGGAGGTGAGTAATACTTTACATCCAGTATGGTCAGAACCAAAAGGAATCCCCACTTTTTCCAAATCTAGAACTTCCCAGAGATCATCTAAAATTACAAGAACTTTCTTCTCCTTTAACCTCCCATATATGCGACCTGCTCTTTCTGCTACAGTCGACTCCTCTAGTTTCAAATCTAACTTTTTGGCAATTTGCCCTTGAATTTCTTTCAAATCCGGCTTCTGCGCTACCAATGCCATAACAATTTCATCAAATATCCCTTTTTCAGCAACTTGTGATGCAACTTGTTTAACAAGTGTGGTCTTCCCCATGCCACCAAACCCGTACACCCCAACCGAGTTCTTAGTAGCATCTTCCAGTGTATTCACAATTTTCTCCAGAGTTGACATTCTTGAATCAAAGGCAACGTAACCTACAGTGGACGGGATTGATATGGCCCGTCGAAAGGCTCGCTCAGAAACACCTCTGAATTGCTCTGGTTCTCTCAAGGCTTCAACAATTTCAATCTGTTTCTTGCATGCTTCCCTACTCAATTGATAACGCGAAACAACATTGGGACACAACCCGATCAAACACCTCGCTTTTGCTTTTTCTTCATATTCCTCCATAACATTTCTTGCTTCTGTGCTGATTTTCTCAGCATTATTCTGCCAGCTCTTGACCTGACTTTTGATCGTCTCTGCATTCTTTTGTGCAGCAAGAACAGAATGGTTGGTGTCATCTCTTACATTGTCTAACTTCTCAACTTGTAATCTGAGATTAATCAAATTCTTCTTGTGATTCCACAGGTATCCAAACTGTCGGACAATGGCGCCAAGAGAGTGGTCGAAAATGGTGGTTGCAATGGAAGTAGCTATTTCAGCTGCCATTTTGTATCTATGTTTTGAGAAGAAAGAAAAAGAAACCCATAATTAGGAAATCCTGAATTTTGATACCAAAGTCAAACCGGCAGAAAAATATCATTGAGCTATTATTCCATTGACAACTCCTAATGTGATTTTCACATTCACTCCTCACATGATTGATATAATTTCTAAATTTCAAGAATCAAGACTACCCTTGTGTTGACACATTTTGGACTGAAGTCGCCAGAAAAATGAACAACACCAAGTTGGATAATCAAATGTAAATTTCTAGTAAAACTGAAGTAACTATTGAGTTCCTCTCCAAACGCAATCCAAAAAAAAGATAACCCAAAACGGAGATTCATGCATATTGTTCAAGTACACCAACTACGAAATAACAAAAGAAGAAACTAATCACGAAGGGGCAGATAAACATAAGATTGGAGTAGGAGATTTACCAAAGACTGAATATTAGATAGAGAGAGTCGATCTGTCGTAAGAAGAAGGGACCAGCTAGTTATATCCGCCAATAGATCTCAGCGGACTGAAAGCAATCTGGAGATAACTTTCTCTTTATCGTGGAAAACTGATTGTGACAGAACAAAAGCCCAAAAGTAACACAACTACACAAGAAAACAATTCTCCTTGAAAAAAGAAAAAAACAATTAAGCAGAGATCAGAGAGCGTTGCTTGAATCAAGTATGAGCAAATAATAATGAGATGAGCAATTTACCTTAATATGAATGATGGGAAAACGTCTTGCAGGGATCACAATACAGAGTAGCAAAAAGTGTTACTTGAATCAAGTAAGAGGATATTAATGAGATACCCTGAATATGAATAATAGGAGTGATGTAAAGAAAAAACTGCCGGGAATGGATAAGCAGTAGAGGATTATCTGAAAGATGAAAGATGAGAGTGATGGAAAATAAAACAGTAATTCAGATGAAAAAGATTTGGGACGAACCAAAGCTCAAGACAAAAGAAAAATGGTCATATTAAATGAAGAAACTTCAATAATAATTCTTACTCTTGGTGCTGGGTTGGCAAGAATTACTCGTGTTGTAGAAGATAGAAAACTTTCAAATTACTCTCAACCAGATTGCTGATACAACGAGCAGAAGATTAATTGGAATGAGACCAAAAATTATGTTCAGTGGAAATGTTTGGTAGAAGGAAAGCCGAACAATTAACACAACATACTATAAAAGAAAAGAAGAGCAAACAAGCAGAGAGTATAGAGTCTTACATGAATCAAGTTGGAGGCGATGACAGATGAACAGTAGCAAGGTTTTGCCTTGAAGATGAATAAACGGGAGCGATTGCCAAAAGCTGTACGTTGATTGGAAAATGGATCACAAGTTGCTAAGCAAAAAGAGGGTAAGAATTAGAGAGTAACAGAACCTTCAAAAGCAGCGGCTGACAGCTAATGACAATGACAGCTGTAAATTAAAGAATCAAACAAAGTTATGGTGAGGATAAGATAGGAGGGGACATGGAACCATTTGTTTTTTAGATTTCTGCATCAATCATTCAAACAGCTCAAGTAATGGTTTTGCAAAAATTTCCACATGACATGGAAAAGATAAGAAACACAATAATTCCCATAAAGCATGAATAATCTCTGGTAGGGACGCAAATCTTACCTTTTTCTAAAAGTAAAATTCCCACTAAACTAAGGACACCAACACCAGTCCAATGAATTCAAAAATACATCGGGTTTTGTAACAAAGAAAGTGAATACAACAAGTGTTATGGTAAAAAATGTGTACCTTGTTGCTGTCACGGCTTCTTTCAATCGCAGATAATGCAATAATACCCATACAAAATAAGAGCAACAGGGTTGAGTTCATATCCCCAAATAATGCACATAAATATTTTCTTTACCTAAAGAACATAATTATTATTTTTCTTTTATCAGCAAAAGAAGTACTCATTTACGAAGAATAAGAAGGAAAAGAGTACAAATAGGATAGATATTTGAAAATTTACAGATTACTAATATTGATAGTATACTTCCTAAAGCCATAAATTAAACCAATACTAGCTATATCATAAAAATATAAGTAATAGTAGGGAAGAGAAATAAATAACCTTTTCATTGAAAAGAGGTTGTTTGACCGTAGGAATGATCTCATTTGAGCCCAATTCTTCAACCACTGAGTAGAATGTTGTGAGATTGGGCAATATTAATCTTGAAGACAAAGATAGCTCAATTGAGGAAAGATCATTGCATATATTGTTGTTTCATCTTCTTTTGCAACAATTTCCTTCATCATCACACAACTTTCAATGGTCAATTGTTGTAGTCGCACAAGACCTACGGTAATGGAAGGAGTGAACAAATACTTCAAACTACCACAGTTTTCCACCATCAAATTTTGTAGATTTTTAAAGATTAAAATCTCCGGATGATACTTCAAGCTCCAAATGCATCTCAGCTGAATCAACTTAGGGAGCAGGCCATTATGTTCTTCATCAATATCCAGTTTGTCTGGTGCAACAAAAACTTCTTCGATGAAATTACATTCATTAGACATGGGCAATTCTTTACTTTAAGCAATTTCAAATTGCAGTACGACTTCTGTGGAAGCTTGCCATTCCATATCTCTGTCATATTGAAGATTCCAGACAGAGTCAATTCCTCCAGCCTAGGAAACCAGACCTGAAAAAGAGAAGGATAGATTGCATCATATTTTGAAAGTCAGAAAAATTGGCTAAAAAATGTTTATCCTTTTCAGATGATTGTTATAAACCTTATTTTAAATGTTTTAATCATCGTAAATGGAACTGATTGGAAATACATAAGACATTATAGGTTCCTATTTCCTTAGATTAAAGATAATGAGTAAATCAATCTTATTAGAATCTACGTAATCTCTAATGGAAAAGAAAGAAAAAAAAATTGTCTGGTCAACACATGAATGATAACAACCATTTAAGATACATTTGAAACAACACATAAATCAAAGAAGAGAGAATAAATCAACCTTTTCATTGAAGAGTGGTTGAATGGCAGTAGGAATATTGTTCTGGTTTGAGCCCATTTCTTCAACTCCCAAATAGAATGTTGTGAGTTTAGGCAAATCTTCAAGACAAAGATACCTCAATTCAGGAAAGATGATTGCATTTTCTGTTGTTGTTTCTCCTTCTTCCTTTGCAACAATTTCCTTCATCACCGCGCAACCTTTTATTGTCAATTCTAACACTTGCACAAGACACATAGCAACAGAAGGAGTTAACAAATATTTCAATCTGTCACATTTTTCGACTGTCAATCTTGTTAACCTGGAGAAGGAGCCTTGCATATTTTCTCCAGCTTCAGTAGATCACTCAGGTGCAACCATCTCAACGCAGGAAAAATCATTTGTTGTTTGAGCTCCACATTTATGAGGTACCGAATATCAGAATTTGTTTGGATATAGAGATATTTTAACTCTGGAAAACCATCGCTGTTTAATTCACTAATATCCTTTTCAATGCCATTCAGTTCCCATAGACATAAAGACTCAGATTCACACAGCAAGATCTTGACCCCCTGCAGATGATTAATGCTAGTATTATTAAGCCGAAGACCAATACTTCTCGAAATTCCTTTCTCATAAAGCCCCATGATCTCTAGGTCCCCCACCGACATATCTCCTACAATACATGAATTCTTACTAAATGCAAAAATTAGTCCATTTTTAAACCAAAATTTGGACAATCTTATAAAAATAAAGCTGAAAATTTGATATTATAAAGAAAATATATTCTGTTTAGTCTAAACTAGCGACAATTTGACGTCGCTTTTTAGTAAAATTTCGACCAAGTGATTTGTACCGATTCAATTTGACCCACCAAGACCCAAACTAAATTTGTTTGATCAGAATTACATTTTTAATTAGACATATCATCAAATTTTATTTAATATAATTAAAAACAACAAATGCATAGAATTATTTATTATGTGTAAAATATATTTATAAAAAATTAACATATAGTAACATATCTTGTCGTATTTATTTTTTGGAAATGAAAAATAGTAGTTTTTTAAAAATAGTGTTGCTTGTTGTTATTTGTGCATTACACATGTAAAAAAAATGATGCATACCTTTCGAAATTGATTGTCTTGTTGTTGGTTTCCCGGGAAATTTAGCAACTCCAAAATCGAAATTTGGTTACAATCATTCACCTCTAACTTATTCAATATTGGCCATTCTGATGCATGTTTCTTGGGATAGAAGCTCTCCAGTTTTGGTAGTTTTATAAGACGCACTTTGGTGAGTTTAGGGAATGTGAATGTAGGAGGAGACACAGACACTTCCTTATTGTCATGATCACCTTCATTAATGCCTTCTTCTTCAACAATTGTTTCTAGCTCCATGCAATCCTTTATGCACAGCTCCTCAAGTTGATGCAGACGCTGAGCCACACAAGCCGGAAACACACTTTTCAGACTCTCGCATTTCCGAACATCCACTTCACACAAGCTTTCAAAACTGAGAATTTTGTGGAGATCCTTTTTCAAACACAAATAACTCAACATCGTAACAACTTTTAATTATTTCCGAATCTCCTGAATCCTCGAATTCACTCAATTCTAATACTTTTTTAACACCCAACACTGCCCGTGTCTATTGAGTTCCCAAATAACCAACTTTAGTCCATAAACATTCTTACGATGATCCAGTTGGGCTATTCGCAAACGCCTCTTGCACACTCCTAATAAATGGGCTCCTCTCCTAGAGTGAACGCCTGGAGGAAGCGAAAGGCGAACATAACTATCGGTATTAGCATTCGGATTAAAATTTAATCCAATTATCTCCTCTCTTTTGCTTAACCAAAGGATCATTCCATTGTACGAAACGAGTCCCGAGCTAAAAAAGGCTGTGGGAGGAACCTTGTGTCTCTCCTCGTCGGAGACAATCATATGTCTCCACTCACCGGTCCATGACGAGAAAATGACCACATTCATCCACTTTAAAGACGAAAGACGCATTGTCATTAGAGACAATAAGACCAACTCGAAATATACCATCCATGGATCTTTCGGGACGCGAGGGCGGTCCATTGTCGGGTGAGGAGATTGCAGATGTAGTAAACACGGTGATCGCGCTCATTCGGGCAACATAGCACCAAATCCTTAAATGAGGCCAAAATACAAATTGGATTTTGGGAAGTACTAGAATTGGTTGAAGCATTGTTGCTGCAAGGAAGAAAGGTTTGATGCTTGAAAATCGGTAACTCATTAATGTTGTAATTGAGACAATGACCAATTACATGAAAATTCTCTATGACATATGAGTTACTTGAAATATTGTATATTGGATATTGTGTTAGAAGAGCCACTGGTAACTCTTTCTCTTCCTTGTGATGGATCTGTTGCCAGCGGCGAAGAAAATAGGAACCGGATGGTGGATTAGTATTAGTATCGATGAGAGAGAACCAACGTTTGCAGATGCACTTGCACCGAGTTGCATACTTGGAAGAACCGATTCTACACAAAATTTCAATCAATATCTCATCGGTAAGACCTGAAAT
>JAYMTH010003819.1:0-10453 GCA_036897465.1 Pelargonium australe | reverse complement strand
TATATATATATATATATATTAAGTAACAAGATTGTTTTTATGATGGAGTTAAAATTTTGCTAAAAATGCATGGTTTAATCTAGTAATTTTATGGAATCACAATAAATTATTAGAAAAAGATAGCTTAATTAGCAAATTAATTATTATACTTTTCACCGACCAAATTAAATTTCAACATGGTATATTTGGTGGAGTATGCTTCAGCCATTCAATTTTCGACTCTATTTTATATTTTTCATGAAATTTCAGAAAAGAAGATGACCAAATCCAATCATTTGGAAATCAAACACAAGCTCAATTGACCACCATTACAATATTATTTTAACCATTACATTACCCATAGTTTTAGCTTCATAATTAAAGACACCACGTTTTCATATGAATTTCACGCATAACTTGTCAAATTTTCTATAAATAAATATGCACTTTTAATGCACTAATTTTATTCACACATGATTAAAAGTGCACGTAAAAAATTATATGTGTGCATGTGTTTGTCACCAAATAAGGACAACCTTGTGGTTTAAGTAACACATTTTTTTTTTTTTTTTTTTTTGAAAAGAAACCCCATGTTGAAAGATTAAAATAGTGGAAAGCGTTTTTTCATGCACATTTTCGCATCAAATATTATATGCAGCTAGCTCCATCAATATATGTATGTGAATATAATATTATCTAATTACGTGTTGGTTTTCACTTTAAATAATAAACGTATAAAACTCCCATGATTGTGTCTATGAGTTTAATTTTACGTAATTTTTGTATTCATAAATATATGTAAATATTGTTGTAATATTAAATATCATGTGGGTCCCATATTTGAAATGGTGAAATAAGTGAGGAACATGTGAGCCTCACAATAGAGAAAAGAGGGATGAATATCATCCGTGAATGAACAGTAGCTGAGTGAAATTCTTCTATAAATTGAGTCATCTGCTTCATTTGTAAAAACACCTAAAACAACTGAGTAATATATCAGCTCTCTTATTTGCTCTCTGCTTCATTTCTTTTGCTCTGTTTTATAACAAATATGACAATAATATATGAACTATTCTCTTCATTATGAAAGCATGACAATACAATCAATCATTACACGAAAAATATACTTCTTGCTAAATAGAATTGAAATTATATTATGTTTATATTATTAAAGTTACTAAATATACAAGATGTGCAAGTTAATTGACAATGTCAATTGTCCTAAAAACATGGTTTTTGAGAATGACAAAGCAAATGACATGTTTCAAGCTTGGAATGAATCAAGCTCTTCCATGCATTTACTCATTGCTTAATTTCTTATTTTGTCGTTTTTCTTGTTGTGAACAATAAGAAAATAAAAGAAAAGAAAAAATGGCATCAGCTCAGCTTTCAGCAACAGACACAATAAAGGATCAAGCAGATCGAGCAATTCAGCAAAACGCAGTGCAAAATCCAAGAGAGGTTCCCATTTTTTCTATAAGCAAACATATCAACCGAATCTCGAACCTGATCAGATATCTAAAAGACGTAAAACGATTGTTTTACCGTCTTTTCGGGTTATCGATGAGTGATGACATAAAAAACCATAACCTCACAGCATACTATCGACAGTGAGACTTGAACCTGAGACCTCATCAACAATTCAAAAAAATTTAACCGTTTGACTCAACATACCTTGATAACCAGTTCTCGACCATGAGAATTTTTTGCCATTGTATGTTTAATATCTGAAAACATTAGAGTGCAAAAATGAACTCTATGGGCTTATTGGGCTTGTTCATGGCAAGAGCCATGTGGGCCTAAAGAACCCAATTTTGTTATAGCAAAAGTTGATTTTTTTTTCATTTTGTTCAGCTTGTAGGTCAAGTGAGTCATGATGAGTTCTGTGAGACGGTCCACAAGAAGTTGGGCCGCGAAAACGAGGCCCAGGAATTGGGAGACAATCTCCACAGCCTTTCTATTTCACCTGATGGCAAACACCACAACCACCACAAACTCCAAACATAAATAATCATATTTCACAATATCTTTAATTTGCTAAAATTAATGTTTTTTTTTTTTCCTTAACTAGGACAAAAAGAAAAAAAAAAAGATTAGTACAATGTATTCACCACCACAATCAATATTGTACTCATCAACTGGATAATATATCAAGCAAATTTAGTTTTCTTGCAAAATATAGCTTATCACATTTCTTTTGGAAAGTGTTTACTTGTGTCGAGGAGTGCTTACGCGTCACTAATAACTTGTTATACTAGACAAAAAAACAACAAGAGAATGGATTGATGATCAACTTTAAAATACAAACAAGTTTAATTAGGTTCTGGATTATTTTAACCCAATGATGATATGATGTCCTATAGAGGATAACGCAATGGTCAAGACACACATTTTCATGTGGGAGGTTGTGAGTTCTAATCTCATTGCGTCGGGTGGGGTGGGGTGGAGATTTATAGGGGAGAGCTACCCCCTATTATGTAGCTCAATTAATTTTTCTTTTAAATGATGATATAACGTGGTGACGTGACGATGAATGTTTACATGTCAGTCATTACATGTTATAACAAGTGATAAGTTCGAGCCTCTTTGTCGATGATATGAGTGGGGTTTAAGGTGACAATCTCTCTTTGATGAGTGATCAGAAACATTGTTACTTCGAGTATGATGTTCTGTTGTTGATAAAAAAAATATGAATGCATTTCTAAAATATTGTATGTCTATGGTTGAAAACAATAGTAAAAGTTAAGACTAAGAGTTAACTCTAAAATACAAACAAAGGAGTGTGAATCTCTTAACTTCTTCTTTCTTTCTTTCTTTTCTTTTTTCTTTGTTGTTTGTGAAGGTACAAAGGGCTAGGTCAAGGTGGGAACATGAGAAGACAAAAATTTCTATTTTGCCATCATCATCAGCATCAACAAGTTGGGTGGTTTTGTGGACACTAGGAAGCAATGAAATTAAAAAATAAATAAAAAATAAAAAAGGCTATGATATGAACATTATATACAATGTATTGTAATATAAAGATGGGACCAAATATGTGAAAACAATCTCCTCTTCCCCAACCTTTCAACATCAAGAAAAAGATATATTATAGCAGCTGTCCACACCACACACCACCATTCATGATCTTTCATTGCCATCTAGCTATTTTTATATAATTAAATAACAACACACTGTGCAATATTATCTGTTGACTGTTGACATGGTTAAGATCTTCTAGTTCTAGGGGGTCCCTACTATTTTCTGTTAACATTGTTACCAGAGTTTGTGTACACATGTATATATATATCTGTTGTTTAGTTTGTTTTGAGAGTATTTTTGTGCTACTCCTATAGTTAGATATACATGTGATGATGTCTAGTGGTACTTTCAAGAATATTATTGTGTAGCTGATAGTAAATTTTTTACGAGCATCCATGCGCATGTTTGTCGGGCAAACTCTCAAAATTTGACAATTTTCTTGAACACGTTAACGGAAGTACTTAGGCGTTACAGAACTCAAAGATGTCATCCATAGTGATGAACACTCCTCGGAAATCACTCCGCTCGTGAAGTTTGGAGGGCTTATAGACGACGGTGGAAGCATTCGGATGGACAAATCCAAAGTCTCTCACGGGCCCAACAACACTAAAGTCTAATCACATCTCGTCAAGTAAATCATCCTTAAAAATACTTATCTTAAAAAGAGAAAAATGATCGGTGATCACTCTCAACTGAAACGTTTTCTTTGTTCTTTGTGTCATAATCGTACAAACGTACTGATTTTGATCGAGTCAAAAAATGCGTATCAGTTATCACATCTCTATATTTGCTCCAACAAAATTTGAATTTGAACACCAAATCAAATTGCTTGTGAATTTTGAAGTTTAAAGTATTGAAGTAGAAAAAAAACATGGTGAGTATGTTGATGCTAAGGTGGAATATCAAAGTGGGATAATGAAATTGATGTTCCAATACAATAATGTGCTGTAAAAGATGAAACTTTATTTCTCCTTTTAGAATAATATATATAGTTGTAAGGATTATTCCAAAGAGAGACAGCCATTGATGCTAGTTGATCATTTAAAAGAAGAAAAAAAAAAATGATTCTCAATGCCAAGCTATAGTTATCTAGTTGGAAACATGACATTAGATTTGGACATCATCTTCATGGCCAACTTGAAAAGCCCCAACAAAAAATGAAAAAGAGAGTTAAAACAAAAAAAAGTATCTCATGCTTGAGATGGAGACTGCAAATCTTGCTTTCTTGATTAGCTATAGAGAATATAATTCAAACTCTTTAATTTAGTTCATTGAGTTCAAAAGAGAATCCAATTTGGAAAGAGGATAATCTGTTTAAAATTAAAGATTATTATATTGTACGTTGACTTTTTATTTTATATATTTAGCGTTTAAAGCGAATAATATTTTGAATTTTCAGCACAAATTTTACTTATGTTTTTTCGTTAAATTCCCAAATAGTGATATATTATACATTCTCCCAGTAACCAGTGACTTGCTTTTGTTATTGCCTTTGTACTACAAGTTCTATCACCTAATCATCCTTTTGACTTTCTCAGGAAACAAACACTACTTAACACCATGAAAAGTCATCCATAGAACAATAGTTAGCTCCTTAGAGTTGTTATTTTACCGAAAATAACTAATCTTTTAGAACAATTTCTTATCACTTTTTACCGCTTCAACCATTTTCTTATAACTTTTTTAGAAGTGTTATCTAACAAGTTCGTATATAATGTAATGTGTTACAAATTATTAATGATTGAATAGATCTTTATATTATATTATATTTTGAAAGTGAGATGCTGTGTGACAGTCAAAGAGAGGACACAAAATTTATTTTTATAATATTAAATTCAAAAGAGAGCCCACAATGTTCCAATTTAGACTCTTCTACAACAGACAAACAGAAACTCAATATATATGGTTGAAGATGAGCCCCAACAAGCCATGTGGTTGCTGCTGATATTTCATGTCAAGAAAATATGGTGTCCAGTACAGATTCAGAGTCTCAAACATCAGCAGTTGCTGGGTGGCTAGCTTGCTTTATTACACAACATTTCCATTCAGTTCACCAAAATTAATTTAGATAAGACATCGCTCAGTTTGAACTTCAAATTTTAAAAATGTTCGCAATAACATCGTTTGAATCATGAATGATACAAACATAACATAAGCGGCGTCATTTTGACTTTGCCAAAATCTGAACATAACATCATATGACACGGTTTTGACTTTTGCGTGTAACTTAACTCGTTCAACTTATCATTTGTGTGATTGCAAAATGACTGTAATACCAGATAACAGATTGTTCAGTTTGAATCTTGAAAATGTTTACTACTGTTTGATAGTTCAAGATTCAAAAGTAACATTATCAACTTCATTTTATCTTTTCCGTGAACATAACATCAGATAACACGGTACAACGCGTAACTTAACTCATTCATGTTACAAAATGAATGCAATAACATTAACGATGTCATTTTGACTTTTCCAAGTTCCGAACATAACATCAGATGGCATGGTTTTTTGTATAACTTAACTCATTCAACTTATCATTTATATGGTTGCAAAATGAGTACAATAACAGATATGAGACACTTTATTCTTCACAGCTACATCTATTCCAATGGAATATACAGAGGAAAATGGACTCTTATCGTCATTTCAACGACAACATATTAAGGGTAAATGACAGCCATGCCTTGTTGATGCACGAATGAGAATTCGGAGAAAAAAATCGCTTTCGCCATTTGGTCCTGCTGCAATATGTTGGAGCATATGGGGAGGGACCATAAGTATCTGATAAGAACATATACCCACTTGCTAACCTGTCATCAACAGAGACAAATTTGTTTCTGTCAAAACCAAATCGGCATGATGAGGGAGATTCTTGATTTTTACTGTATTAGGCTATTAGAGATTGAAAATGATGCTAGTGTGATCATTTTACTATTTGGGCTGTGGACGGTTTGGGAAAATATCACAAATAGTGGAAGGCCGTCAAAATTGACATTAGTGGACAAGTAGAAGAGAAGACTTTACGTGGTTAATTACTACGTTTGTGACCATTCACCATTTTAGGGGATGGCAATCAAGATAAGGCAACAGATAAGCTCCTATATCTCACATCAAAGACCTCAATTAGGATAGCTATCATTTACATAGCTATCATGTACACGGAAGATTCAATTGGAGTATTTAAAGCGAGGTCCAAAGATAAAGTGAAGAATCATTCTTATAAGTAGAGAGGAGGTCCAACGCAAGAGGCTCACACAACTCACACAATCGTGGGCGTGTAGAGGGTTATTTATGTACTTTTGTAGAGAGATTCTTTCTCTTAACCCGTGAAAATGGCGAAATCCTTCTTGTAAGTTCTATAGCGTAAGGGTTTATAAGTCAATGTTTTCTTATAAGCTATATGGCATTGAAATAGGAATGTGGGGAAAAGATTGAAATGACTTACTTGTCTTTCCGCTTAGGGCATCATTAGTAGTGGCTACACCACTGAAAGGCCCGATGCTAGTTACTTGCGGTGCTATTGGGTGACTTTGTTGCATAGGCTGAGAACCGAACCTAAACATGTTCATATTCATAGCCTGCAAAACAGAACAGGTGAACGGAGTTACACAAAGTATGAGCAACATGCGTAACTTTCATATGTGCATAAAGAAATGGAAATTGGACTCATGTTGTGTGGTGAATATAGGGCACAAACCTGAGGTGTGTTTTGCATTTGGTGGAAGCCCATGTACCGTGCATACTGCTCAGGAAAAGACGTATTTTGCATCTGATTTGCATAGTTAACAGGATTCATGACTGGAGTTTGGCCCATTACGGCCTGGTTAGGTGTTTGAGCCATTGGCATGGATTGATCGATTAATGGAACCCTAGATAGCATGGGGTTGGGCATAGAAGCCAAAGAAGGTGTACCCATTCCCATACTCATTCGGGAAATATAGTGTTGGACTCCCGGAAACATCATTGGTCCCATCCCGCCTCCCATCCACATTACCTGAAACAACGAGAAAAAAAATGGTGAGTGGCTTGGGTGACAAATAATATTATACCATTGATTCAAGAGCCGCTGCACCGCGAGTACCTGAAGTTGTAATTGAAGTGACTTCAAGTATTCAATTGCCTCGTCTAGCATTGATGCTTTGTCGGTCTGCAAATTAAACATCAATGTAGTTTTAGAAAATTTCGGACAAGAAACTCACAAAAATGAGTAGCGATATCCCGAGCTAGTCTCATCTTGTACCGAACATTCTCATGACCCTATTATCTAGATGCCAATCCAACTTAACATCCTGATTCTCAACCTTAGACAAGATTTCTAGCTTACCGTTAACACCATAAGTTAAATTCTTCATCTTCGTAACATCAATATGTCCTGAAAATATACCTTGTTACAGTGAGGTATGAGCTCCTGCAACGCCTTCATCTTTTCATTTATCCTATCTCTTCTTCTCTGCATTAGTAAAGATAAAAACTCAGTAACACTCACATAATTGAAAGAAAAAAATTGAAGTCTAGGGAATCTTGTGAATCATACTCTTTCTGAAAGATTATGCACTTCAGCAGCACGGCTTCGTCTGGCAGACCCTGATCGTCTGGATGACTTGTTCCCAGCAGCTGATTCGAGTTCAGCAGCCTAAAATGTTTCAAGTTAAATAACGACGGAAACTAACATAATACTGAAATCAAGAGAGAGACGGGTTGTGTGTAGTGTGTACCTCACTCTGGCTCTCGGATTCTTCCACATCTCTCCCCTTTCTTTTGTGGCTAGTGAAATCAGTAGACTGCCTACACGTTCTTCCGAAACTACTACCTGATCCACCAGAAGACGACGTAAGAGTAGGCTCGATTGTCTCTGTCTGCCCTCTTTCACTCTGATGAATTGTCCTCTGAAGATTGTCCTTGAAAGGTCTTGCTGATAGGCCAGTAGTACCAACACCACTGCTGGAGACCCGACTCCAATCAGGGTCATTCTGGACTTGGTTGCTGCCACAGTGGCTCGACCCGACTGTCATGGCTGAGCCCTCTTTGCCCTTTCCTTGTGTCACAGTACCGGACCCTTTCCCTCCCAACTGTCCACCAGAATTGGCCAAATTCCCGAAACCCTCCAAGTTATTACCTCTCTGGGCCGAACCAGACAGCTGAAACCTAGGAGGAGGCATTGGGTTTCCAGGCAATTCTGGCAAAACAGTATACTTCATGTTCTGATGCTGATGGTGCAAAGGCACAGCACCACGAGTTGGATTCGAAGCATTAAATTTCACAAACTTGTCCTCCTCGAATTGCTTGAGCTGCACTTTATCGGCCTGGACTGGATCAGATGATGGCAAGTCAGTGAAAAGACTAGAACAAAACTCCTTCTCGAAGGAATCTTCAAACGGGTTATGGATCCAAGAAACTGTCTCATCATCTTGAATCAAGTTACTTGAATTCCCACACGATCCAACGCCTCTCACACCATGTCTAGGCTGATCATTAAGGCCATGTTGACCTTGCTTCCGGTTCGTCTGGCTGTTCAAAACTACCTGCCCATTACGCCATAGGAGCTCCACAAGCTCATGGTCTGGCCTGTAACCACAAAATTAGCCGATAATCAAATCAGCAAAGCATCAAACCAATCTAATCAACAGCTACAGCTACAATAATCAAGACCCATTTGCCATTTTTTTCCTTGCTTCCACAGTGAAAAGTAGACTCAAGAAAGCAACAACCCAACATAAATTGAAAGGTAAAGAAAAAGAAATGAGAGAAAAAGAGCACAAACCCCATTGATTTCTTCTGATTGGTGACATGAAGATCACCCTCAAAATTCCAATCAGGAACAGAGTGATTCATTGCTGACTATTCACTGTAAAAACACAATTAAAAAAGGTATCAATAGTCTAATAGTGATTAAAGAGACCCACTAAGCACACATAAATTAATGATTAACCGATTATTTAACACATATTACCCAATAAAATACTAATAAAAAAATTCCTTTACCAATTATAGAACTATCCCAATATAGAAAGAAAAAAAAGAGAGAAGAACAAACCAAAAGCCCCAATTGGAATGCAAGTTCAATTACTTTAACTGAGAATTGTTTACATCTTCCAATCAAATATAAAATTAACCAAATCTTCAAACTTTGTTGAACCCAACAAGACAAAGAATAAACAAAACATCATATTTTATTACATTAATTTATAAAATTGAGAGAGCATGGTCATGAAACTCAACAAAAACACATGCCAATTTCTCAAAACCCTTTTCACTTCAGCAGCTAAAATTGGCAACAAGCCACTCAAAAACAAAACTTTCCCATGAAAGAGAAAGTACAAGCACACTCAATAAAACATGCCAGATTTGATGTTTTCCAGCAAAAGAAAACCATGGGAATCATGAAAGAAACCAAACTTTGGAGAGAACCCATAAATGGAAATGAAATTAAAAACCAAAACTTGAAACCAAACCCACACAGAGATTGCCAGACAGACAGACCCACCTGCTGCTTTGAGGCACTTGATGCTTGAAAATAGCAAAAACTGAAACAAAATCTCAGCTTTGTGTGTTTTTTCAACTGTAATGAGAATAAACTTGGAATTGGATAAAAAAATGGGGAGGTGGGTGTTGCTGCTTTAACTCTCACAGTTGAAGAGAGACAGTGACATCACCTGGGGGAGTGATTGGGTGCTGCTGCAGTGTTGTAAAGCATCTGTACAGTGATGAACATTGATTGACACGTGTCAAATGATGAGGGAGTTGATGTGGGGCCAGGAGAGGAGCTTGAGCTTGAGCTTGTGGTGAAGTTGCAAATGCTGACAAGGCTTGTGTGGTGCTGGGGATAGCAGATCTAAAGCTTGAGTCTTGTGGATGGGATTGGGGTGGATCTGAAAATGGAGGGTGGTGATGCCACGTGTACAGTGGCTAAGAAGTAATATTGTTTATTGGGCAATGATTAGGGACAGTGTTGTCAGAACAAGAAAAGTCCTCATGTAAGTGACAACCCATTAGTTGTTCATTTTTACAGGTTGGTCTCTTCAGACATGGACCATGTTTGTGTTGTTGAAGATAATGTAAATGGTCTCTCCATCCTCACTAATTGGACATTTTAAACCACATTTACTAACAATTCATCACAAGTAGAAAAAACTATTTAGAGTGTCACTTTCTAATGGTAAATCTTGTAAAGTTTCTTACAAACCAAAGTGGTAATACAAAGTCAAGTGTTTATCTGTTTGTAGCTTTTAGGTTATCACATTGTTATGATTTTGTGGTTTTTAGACTATTTAAATTAAAGTTTTCACAGGTGAGAGAGATATTGATTGTGTACATGTCAAGTTTACTGTAAAAATTGTGAGTTTCAAGAGGAAGAAGAGATATTAATGTGCTTATGGATGAAAAGTTATACTCCATCCGTCTCAAAATGAGTGTCTTGTTTTCATTTTTTGCAAAAATTAAGAATAACAAGATA